>MU401681.1:0-58230 GCA_022579005.1 Poronia punctata
TAAACTTAATAAAAGCAAAGCTATTTATTTTTATAAATAGATTATTTGCTAATAATACTAACCTAAGCTTTTAAATTAGTTTTATTATTATTTTTACTACTAAATCAATTTTAAATTATAAGCAAAACAAATATAAAATTACTAGCAATATTATATACTAAAACTTAAGTAAATATAAGCATATTATTTAATTTATTTTTGCTAGTAAACTATATAATATAGTTAACAAAGTTAACAGCGCTATTACTTTATATATTACTTTATACTTAATTTTTAAAGTACTTAAATTACTTTTAATTTTTTTAGTACTTTATACTAATTTTAAATTGCTTTACTAGTGTTTTATAAAACTTAAAAGTATGCAAAAAAAACGCTTTATAATTAATATAATATTGCTATAAAAATCTTATAAAAAAAAAAAAATTATAAAAGTATGTTAAATTAATAAAAAAAATAACCTTGCAAATTTGTTTACAAAAAAAACTTTTAACTAAGCACTTAAGTCTTTTATTATAATAAATTAAATGCAAATAAAAATTAAAGCAATAGTAAATTGCTTATAAATTAAAAATAAAAGTATAAAAAAATAAAAATATAGTTAAAAGAAAAATAGCAAGTATTAGAATTTTTTTTAATACCTTTAACCTTATTAACTATATTAGGACTATTAAAACGCAAATATTTTATAAATATAAATATTTAGTTTTTTATATATTTGTTATAAATTATGTTAAACTTACTTTATTAAAGAAGTATACGCGCAGTGTACGTACATAGTACGTAACTAGTATGTAAAAAGTACGCGTTTTTTACGTATTAAATATATAAGGTATACGTGTTTTTCTTGTATTGCTAATAAGTTTTAATTAATTGTAAACTTTTATAGCTATATAAAACTTGCTAAAAGAAGTCCTTATAATTTCTTTTTCCTTTTAATTAATTAAGTTAATATAGTACTATAAATAGTAACGTGTTATAATCATATTAACCCCTAGCCGGACCAACATTAATTTATTATTTTTAAGCTTTTTAGCGTTATAATAATTTTTTTAAGTTTAAAAGGCTATTAAAGCGTTTATAATAAGCATTTAAAATTATTAATATAAAGTTGTTAATATTAGGTTATTATTTGTTAATATTAAAGTATATAGTTTAAAAAAGTATTTTTTTAACTACTAAGCTTATATATTATTATAAAGCAATTATAAAAAATTTTATTAAATTATTTTAGCTTTTACTAAGTTTTAAAAATGTTTTTTAATATTATTTTTAAATAGTAAAACGTTTTTTTAGTATATATTTGTTTTAATAATAATGTAATTACTTTATTTAAAAAACGTTTTAATATTTAAGTAAAAATAGCTTATTTAATAAATCTTTTATTTATAAAAAAAGTTATTATATTTTTTTTTTTTAGTTAAGTTAATTTTGTTATTAAATAGTTTGATTTTTTTAAAGTAAACATAGTGTTTAAGCTATTATTTTTATTATTTTAGTAACGTTGTTTACTAAAAGTATTATTATTATATTTTTATTTAGCACTTTAGTTTATAATATTAAATTTTATATTTTAGTTAAATTAATAGCTAGTTTAATAAGTAGTAAATATAGTTTAGCTAATTTTTTTGCTAGTAAAAACGTTGCTATTGTATTTATTAAATAAAAAGCTAATGTTTATTAAGCTAAGTTAAGTGCTAATAATATAAATAAACTATTATTTAATAAGGTTTAGTTAAAGTTAAATATAAGAGGCCTTTATTTAATAAGTATATATTATTTATTTAATAAAGTATTTTTATAATTTTTAGTATATAATTATAATGTTTAGTTATATAGCTTATTTACTTTTAACTTAAAAGTTTATTTATTTATTTACTAGCTTATAAAGTATAGTAAAAAGGCTAGCGTCTAGCTAGTTTATTATGTAAATAAAGTAGGCTATTGTTATTAAACGTTAAAGTATTTGTTTATAATATTTTTAAAGTATTTTATTTTTAAATTAGTTTTAGCTTAGTTAATGTTTTAATTTTTTTTATTTTTTAAAAATTTAACTATTATAATATATTATTAAATTGTTTAGATTGTTTATATATTATTTATAAAAAAGTGTAAAAAGTATAGGATTTTAACTGGTTAATTTTAAAGGTATTTCTTTTTAATAGTATTAGACGCTTTTTTAATTTAGAGGTTTTACTTTTTTTAAGTTGTTTTTTTTACTTATTTATATAACGTATAATTTATATTATATAAAAGAAAAAAAAAGAAAAAAAGAGAGAAAAAGAGAAAAAAAAAAAGATAAGGCTTTAAAGTATAGCTTTTTTATTATTGTAATTTTTAGTTAAAGGATTTAAAGCTATTAGACAATTTTTATTATATTGTTTAGGTTAGCTTAATTTTAAGATTTATATGTTATAAAGATTTTATTTCTTATTTAATAGTATATAGTTATAGTATAGCTAATTAAATAGTGTTGCTAGCTATTAAAGTAATAGTATTAAATTAGTTAGTTAAAATAAAATAAATTAGTTTAAGTTTAAAAGATAGCTATAATAGCTAGAGCTACTTTATAAAGATGCTTAAAAGCATAGTAGTTATATAATTATATACTAACTACTAGTAAATCTTATAAATTAGTAAATAATCTATTATATTATTTAATATAATAACTAGTAAATTATTAGTTTAGTAAATAAAAATATTATAATACTTAAAATAAAATTATAGCATATTAATATATATAATTACTAGCTATATTAAAAAATAATTAATAAAACGCTTTAAATAGTTTATATACTAATAAATTTAATAATAATAAATAGTTTTATAAAGTTTTTAATATAAAATAAGTAAGCAAGCTTTTTATAATAAATTAATTTAGTTAATATTAAAGCTATTTAAATTAAAATTAACTAGCTTATTATTATAAAAGTATAAAAAAACTAAGAAAATAAATTAAAACAATTTAAAATACTATAACTATTACTATAAAAGCTATAATACTATAAAATAAAAGTATTATTTATAGCTATAAAATAAACTAGTATATTAGCTTATTTTAAAAAAGTATATTAAATTTAATAAGTTATAAAATAATAAAAATTAATATAATGCCTATATAATAAAAGTTATATAGCTATAATAAAAACTACTATAAAAAAAAAGTCCTCTTATAAAAGATTTCTTTTTACTTATTTAGTATATGCAAATTTTATAAAAAAAAGAAATTAAACCTTTTTATGCGTACATTAATTAATATATACAATTTAGCCATTTTGCTAGTTCTGACAGTACCTACTGTACATCTATCCCTGTCCCCTGGTCTATCTGGTCTAGAATGTCGCTATAACCAATGACCAATCACAGCACACACTCCAGACCCTCAAACATTCGACACGCTGACGCGACGGTTCACGACAGGCTAGGTTACAGGTTTCCATCCATCCATCCATCCATCTACGTTACGTCGTGCAATATCAATTCGATCCAATTCAAATCAAATCGCCTATTCTAGGTTTCGTTTTTTTGATGCACGTAAGTCTTCTGTGCATTCTTCTAATGTTGTAGAACGTCGGAATAATTACCTTCGAGCACATTTGAGCTAGTTTTGCACTTATAGCTACAAATAAATAGCCTGCGAGCACAATCACCTCCGTCAACTACCTACCTTAGCTACGCATCGAAATCTCGAACGACTTTCCAAACCTGGATATCTATATAGAATAGAAGAAGAATAAAGAGGAGGAAAAAATGGATCATTCGCACATGGACCACGGAGACATGGACCACGGCGGTCACGGAGGCCACGGAGGAGGAGGAGATGATATGCCAATGTGCAACATGAACGTTCGTCCTTCCCCTCCTCCCTTTTCCCCTTCCCCTTCCCCTTACTTTCTACTAACAAAGAGGTAAAATATATATAGATGCTCTTCACATGGGACACCTCAAACCTCTGCATCGTCTTCCGCCAATGGCGCATAACCAACACCGCCTCCCTATTCTTCAGTCTATTGGCAATCATGGCCATATGTGCCGGATACGAAGCATTACGCGAAGCATCTAGGAAATATGAACTTTGGCTTACCTCTTCCCAAACAAACGCCAACAACAACAGTGAGTATTTTCTCCCCCCTTCCCTTCCTTCCCCTTCCCCCCCTCCCTTTTCTCCTTCCCCTTTATTCTGATTATCATCTTTTTTGAGATCAAACCGATCAAGATCAAGAAGAAGAAGAACAACCTGCTGAGAATACGCCATTCCTGGGAATAACAGGACGAATCAACAATAACGATTCCCTCGTTATTATTAGTCCTAGGGCTCGTGTTCTCAAGGCTGTTTTATATGCTGTCCAGAACTTTTATGCCTTTATGATTATGTAAGGATTTCCCCCTTTCCCCCTTTTCCCCTCGTTTTCTTGTCATCTAACGAAAATAGGTTGCTATTCATGACATATAATGGCTATGTCATGATTGCCGTTGCCGTTGGGGCTGGGTTGGGATATTACCTCTTTGGTTCAAATACAAAGGTTACCAAGGAAACGGCTTGTCATTGAAATTTGAAATTTGTATGGATTATGAATTATGTCTGGATTGGGTTGGGGGGTTTTTCCCCCCCCCATCATGGGCTTAAGATGTGTGTATAGGATCGGGTTTTCTTACAATATGACAGGCACAGCTCAAGCACCAGCTCGTGGTAAGGAAGCGTTTTAGTCCAAGATTCAATGCAGGAAAAGTGAATGAACACGGCTTGTGTAACGTCTAATGACATGTCTAAACCGCCTCCGAAATTCTAAAAAAATATGATATGCATATGTATGACGGCAAATGAAACAACTGGCTCCTTCATCGCTGTCATTCATTTCTCTCGTATATCTCGTGTTTTCGATGCAAGCAAAGGGGATCCAATCCATCCTGGCTGCAATCTACCCCCTCCGGTGGTAAAAGCGAAGTCGGTTGGAACACGGTATCCAACCCGAGTACCTTTTGGCGCCATTTGCAACGTCTAGGGCAAGTCTACATCTTCGCATCTTTAACCTCCTCCTTCGTGGCATCGACGCCAACATCATTGTTCCTCTTCTTCTCCGTTGCGAGCCGTCCTTTCCCGTTATCCTCAAGTTCGGCAATGATCTTCTCATCGCCAAAATTCGCATTGTGCTCAAATTCGGGATCGCGTCCGTAAGCAATCCGCGCCGCGTCCACGAGGATACGGCCCGTCATACCCCAGACGAGAAGCCTCTGTACGGCATCGTCGTCGTCATCTTCGAGAGGGTCGCGGAGTTTGGCGCGGGTTTGCGGTCGCGTGACACGCTGGTTGTGTACGGGGACGTGGAAGTTGTGAACGCGCCAGGGATCTTCCTGCCATTTGATCCAACGACCGTCGTACCAATGTCCCGGGGGTAGGGGCGGGTCGCCGGGTTGGGGTTCCTCGTCTGTGCTGCGGAGGAAGTTGGCAAATGGTGCGGTGAACACGGCCGCTACTTCTTTGGCGTCTAGGCGTGGGATCATGGCCTCGTCCGCTGTAGGTGTAGGTTCCGACGACCCATCTTTCACGTCTGCGTGGAGGAAGGCGACGCAAGGTCGGGCTACGAGCTCGGTTTTGGCGAGACTGCAGGGGAGAGAGCAGAGGTGCTCGATGCGGAACGGGCGAGGAATCTTCGAGTCGTCCATTGGGAGGCCTATTTCTTCCCAGGCTTCGCGGCGGGCAATTTGATCTGAAGGCGTTGCGCAACATGCATTAGCAGAGGTCCGACTGATTTCCAACTCATACTTCCCTAGTATCACCCACTGCGCAAAGTCGTAGCAGACCATCATCTCGGTTCTTGCTAGCTCGGCGACTAGGGTATCCGGGTCTGGGAACGGAACTTACAAGGTGTCTCCTCGAGGGTATCAGCTTTGCCGCCAGGGAAAGCTGCATGGCCTATCGTCCAGCAAAGAATCAACTGTCAGTCCCCTTCCATTCCAATGCGCGCATATCATAATCATATTGTTGGTGAGACATATGGCCGAAGCTCGCTCGTTTCACTACATGTACGCACCGGAGAAATTCCTTAAACTCGCTGCGCGCATCGTGATAACCACGCGTAGATCACCCCTCCTATCTGCGAAGAGGAGAATCAGAACGGCGGCGCGCCGGGTTAGAGGGAGGCGATCCCATGCTAGGAACGGTGGTGGTTTGTATGCGCGTAGACGGGCGATCGCGGCCTTTTGGTAAGGTTGTAAGTATGTAAACCCTCTCATATCTCATCAAACATGTTTTTTCACGCCCCGATCACTTGTATCCAGCGTCTTGAGAAGGAGGAATCATTTAGGATAAGACGCAAGTACCACACTGGCCCTATGGTTCCACTACTTGGGAAGGCGGAGTATATATTCTTCCGAGAATGGAAGAGGAAGACATCGCCAAAGGAGCGGTAGAGTCTTCTCACTCAGGATAGGCGGTGGAGCCAGCGGTGACGGGTAGAGATACATAATTGAGTTGAGACGGCGGGCGGGCGAGAGGAGATGGGCAATAAACCATGGCTCTTAAGAGTTGGGGTTGCATCCAGGTATACTCACTGCCGAGACTGCATTGAGTGGGGCCATTTCGGACGCATCCCAATAATTCGTGACCTCGTTTTCTGTACCGTTGCTGGTTCCCGAATTCTGCGGCTCAGATGGTAATTCGTGATCCGGTATATCTAACTCGAGAGCGCCGTCGGCGGAGTCCGGGGACGTGACGTCGGCGTGGTTACCGTTAGTGTCGCGGGGCACTTGGACCGTCTCTAGACCGGACAGTGGAGAGGAGGCGGATCCTGCTCCCTGGTCGAGGTTGTCGTGGGATTCTTCAGTAGAAATCGAGGCGCCGATATCGCCGTTGATGACTATCGTACTCATGGTTTCGTGATTTTGGGGAAAACGATGGGTTGCAGTCTTGGGGTTTTTATTAGTTTCGAAACCAAGGGTTCTTGGTAGATCACGAGCCCAAGCCCAAACCCAAGCCCAAAGGGATTTGGACAACTAGAATTTCCCCGGCTTGGTTGAACTTGTTCGGTTCGCTATCGGTATTAGGTGACGTGCAAGCAAGTACACGCTAGCCTAACCAGTCGGATCCGTTCAATTGGGTGCGGAAAGAACGAGCGCGGGGCCGACCCCACTTGCTTATTTTGGGTACTTTGCCTAGGCAATTCCTTGTCTACCTTGTAATTGTGATGGGATTATGTTCGTGAACTTGACCCTTGGTAATATTTTACTATCTCCCGAGTACAACATATGCCGTACAGCCTATAAGAGGCGTATATCGATGTAGCGTAGGTAAATATAGCTGTATGGGCTCGCCGTCTAGCCCCCTTGCACCAAGCTGGAGGAATACTTAATCCTACAAATATTGAATTTCACAGAAAGGCGAATATCTACGCGTAGGTAGGTTTAGGTACAATCTGTCGTGTGACATGTTTAGCCCTTAGGTCTCGGTTGGTGAATTGTAAGGAAACAAGCACCTAAAGACCTCGTTGTGTCAAGACAAGAAGGAATATTCTACATGTCCCACGATTTGGGGTGTAATTTGTAGCCAAGAACATGAGCTTACTTATATACCCCCGTAGGGACCTGGTACCCCTTTTCCACACATGATTCACTCTGTGTTACCCAGACGAATCTGACGTTTAAGGTCCTCTCTTCTCTTCTCCTTTTTTGACTCTCCCGAAGACCCAATTCCGAATCCTTGTTTTGCCTTGGAAAGGATGTTCTTGGCTTTCGGTGCCGGTGATTTGTTGCCCTGGCTTTGATTGTTGTCTATTTTGTCTAGGATGTCTTCAAATCCAGGGTAAGATTTGTCACTCTTGTGCATCGACGAGCGGAACGAAGTACCGATGCTAGCCAGCCCTGATAGCCTCTTTTGTGGTTTGTTACTTGGCTCGTCGGGTTTATGCGCTGGCTTCGGTGAAAAGCTAGACTCGGCCGGTGACATAAATGGGGTTCCAACATATTCTTTATGGACCGGCCGCTCGTTAATGACGAGTGGAGGTGGAGGCGGGGGCCGTCGGCTAGCCCTTGGCGCCATCGATGGCGGGGCTTCCAGTTGAGTGGCTGCAAAAGAGACTCTATGAGATTTATCGGCATTGACCTTGTCATGAGGCCTAGGACGACTACGCGAATCGCCACTATGCATAGATAGTGCATGCGGGTGCCTTCGACTTGTCTGCCGGCTACCATCATCAATGCGGTCTATGCTGCCAATGTCGGGTCCCGGTTCTCCAATTTCGCTGGGGTCAATGCCGGCTATGAAAGGACTACCAGGATCACTGTGCCGGGACCTTGCCTTTGGTCGTTGGGCTCGTGGTGCCCTAAGGAAGGGCCCATGTTTGAGTTGCTTGTTATTCTCTCTGAAATCCGAAGACGGTCTTCGGCCCTGGGTTTTGTCTTCCAGCGATCTATCCGATCCCAGGCTAGATACCTCGTCCGCCGCAAAGCCCATTTCCCCGTCAGAGCTATCGGAAAGGGGCGACACGACGTGATTCTTCCAGCCCCCTGTTCCAGGCGTATCAATCGGACTAACAAGCTCATCACCGTCCGCCCATAGGGAAACCAGTTTAGAGTCAGGGCGCTGGGGTCGAGGAGATATCACGTCAGGGTGCTCGTGGGAGTCTCTATGCCGACGGCTTGGTATCTTGATTTGTGGTGGCCGCGCCATCGCAAAAGCCTCCTCGTCTATAGCAACTCCAAAGGTATTCCTCTTTTGACGGCCAACGGCTTGGTTTGCAGCCGTAACGGTCCCTGTGGGGGTCTCGGGAGCGGTCCCGTCTTCAGAGTTATATATCGAGGAGGAGGAGGAGCACGGTCGTGGCGACGTTGACCCTGGCGGCGGCGGCGGTGGCAATGCCCGAGAGCTATAATGATTTACAGCCCGGGGTGGGGGGAAGTTCTGGCTTCTTGTAGGTGCCCATCCTTTCTCTCGGAGTGTGGACGTGGACTTGGTGTGAGAATCGTGGCGTTCTGACATGTTATGCTGCGAAGTAATGATTTGACGGACACGTCGCTTCAGACAATTTGTTGACTTATAGGCTATGAGTAGGAGTGAGTCTGTCCGGCAGGACGTATCAGGGCAGTCGACTTCCCTCGATCAGTGACAAAGGAGCGTCGGATCACTACGAAACAAATAAGAAAATCGCTTTCACGTTGTGGTTGCTGGCCCATGCCCGGATTCTTTGTCAAAATCTAAACATCAAAGAAGGCCACGGGCAGCAGCAGCATCTCTCCTGAACTGCATCTTTCCTTTACTACGCTGGTGGTCATGATACGTATCAATTTTCGATCAGTCGTTTCCATTTTGTGACGGGCCAGGATGAGATTATCATGGATCAGGGTCTCGTAGAACCACACGGATTCGCGAAGTTCGTTTGAAAAGTGCAAATGCGGCTGCACTCTAAGACCGAGTACTTGTCACCCCATCCTCCTTGCAAGTCTGGTTGAAACACGGCTGGCTCGAAGTTGACGAAAGGTGCAAGCGATTATAGCCAGGATCTTGACGATGGGTAAAATAGTCCCAAGTGAAGGCTGATCAGAGCGGTTATTGCTAAACAAACGGGGCATTAGGTATGCTGCAGGTGACGGAGCACAGAAGGTACCTCGTGATTGATCGACCTCTCGTAACCAGGTGCTTCATGTCATACTCTGTACCACTCGGTATAAATTATAATAACGTCAGAAATACACGTTAGAATAGAAGAAAGCACTTTGTTGCCATTTCGTCCCATGTGTTAGTAGGTATAGTCCGTGATCGAAGGGACCAAGGCCATAGAGAGACATCGGACACATATGGTTGTCTCTGAGGGCGCCGACGAGGATAACTGAAGGAGGAGCTGTTTGTCTGCAGTACTTACCTAATAGGCATGTCAGGTAGGTACATAGGTACATACGCGTAATTAGTAATATGTAAGCCCTGCCAAGTTGGAATAAACTTCTCATTTTGTAAAACCCGAACGCGCTTGTTGCGGAAGAATCTGTCGAGGTGGCTTATTATGAGTACCTAGTAGTAGGTACTTTTAAGTTTTAGCCTTGGCCGCTCAGTTTTTAGTGATGTCAGTTCAAGTTTGCTATTTCTACTAATCGCGCAGTAGTGTATGTACGTGTTTGTTTGATACTGGCAATATAATTCCATGCCGTAACTTGATGAGGACGACAGATACATGTGGGAGGGTTAGCACTGCCTACCTACCCGTACCAGATCAATCATCACGCTCTGGGTGTCTGGATGGATCTTGGTTCAATTCGATGAATGTGGCTCGTGATCATAGGCGGTGCGCGAACTGCGGTTAGTCAATGCGCCTCGTGGGTTTCGATCCTGGACATGAGAACGGGGCCTCCTGGCCCTAAAAGTGGCCCTGATGCAAGTCCATTTGCCTTTGGACGGGGTCCTACAGGTATTTGTCTCCTACGCTCATATATAACGTGCAGGGTCGAATGGATAGTGGTCATCACTCTGGATGTCCCGTACGTAATCCCGCCAAGTACCCATAATAATGTCTACGGACCGGGGAAGCCAAAGCGACAGGGGGGGTCTCATACTGTCAAAAACTCCACACTCTCGCTAGGCAGCTCACTCCCTCGATTACTCAATCTCGTTGGTTTTCTATTCTGCTCTTCGAGGTTACCTATCTCTAACCTAGATAACCTGGCATTTTGTCCCAAATATTGTAGAACTTGGTATCCATTTTCCTTGTTCTATAGCTAAGATTCTCTTATATCCTTCGCGTCATCCAATATCTATCCATCTTTGCCTGTACTTAACCTACCTAAGACGGACATACGGGCACATCCCAGTGGCTGCATATCCGCGTATTTACGAGCTCCCTGCCTAAACTCCCTAGTGCAAATAAACTTTTGGATTACATTTCTGTCATACCGGTCACACACTCCGCAGGCATCAGTCCTCGGTAATAGCCATACGGACAACGTCGTCCGGAAGGGAAGATGGCTCCACGCGAGAAGAGCCAATTGAAGCGTGCGAGAGTATGTCCCCGGGCTTATGTGACTCGCTGTTCCTAAAGGCCTTTCTTTATTAACCCGCCATTGTTCTAGGATTCCCCTGGCTACCAAGACAGCGATCTAGCGAAGAAACCACGACGATCGGAGCGCCTGTCGCAAAAGCCCGAGACCGCCGGTGAAAAGCTCAAAACACCTGTCATCAAAAACCACCAACTACCCTCTCCCCTCACAAATCTCGACGACACTTCCAGTGGGGTGGCCTATAAAGAGTCTACTGTCGAGCCGCCCGAGGGACGCCCTAGCCAAGTCACCCACCGGTCGCCCGAGGAAACCTACTCGCAGGCCCAGGGCGCCTCCTCACCTCCCCAAGACACACAGGCTTTCCCGACATCCCAACTCGTTGATGCTAACGCAGCCTTGGTCGACGAAGTGGAAGATGAAGTGAAGGAGGGCGTTTGGGGCTACCTGTTCCCTCTAGACACGAGGTACGGCGGCAGATGTGTCGTGCTGAAGAAGCGCACATTATGTCCGAATGCCGATGACGTCAAGAAGGCTATAGGACCGAACGACAAGGGCAAATGTGTTAGAGACCAAGAGGAGGCATACGAGAAGTCCAAAATAAAGGGTGTACCATCCGGTGGGTACCTCATCGGCCGTCATCCGGAGTGCGGTAAGTCCAGCCTCGGCGCACACTGTCCGCCGTCCAAACCTGACTAACTGGGTCGCCTGCACAGACGTGATAATAGACGATCCCGTCGTCTCGAACCGACACTGTCTACTGTTCATCGAAAACAAGGGCGACGATACGGTAGCCGTAGTAGAAGACCTGTCTAGCAATGGCACGTTCGTTAACGAGGCTATAGTTGGCCGGAATCAACGACGCGAGCTACAGGAACAGGACGAGATTGCAGTTTTGGACAAGGCTCGCTTCATATTCCGCTATCCTCGCAGTCGGACCACGAGTGCTTTCCTTCAACAGTACACCCTTCTCGAACGCCTAGGCAAAGGGCATTTTGCAGAGGTATTCCTCTGCGTGGAGAAGGCGACAGGAACACGTTATGCTGTCAAGATATTCACCAAACACCCGGGAATGGAGGAGCGGGCGAAGATGGAAGGGTTGCAACAGGAGATTGGGGTCTTGATGAGTGTCAGCCATCCCAATGTCCTCTGCCTCAAAGACACTTTCAACGAGAAGAATGCCGTCTATCTGGTGTTGGAATTAGCACCTGGGGGCGAGCTGTTCAACCATATCGTCCTGAAGCAGAAGCTCACCGAGGATGAGACAAGAAAACTGTTTGTGCAGTTATTTCAAGGTGTCAAGTATCTGGTACGTATATCTTATGCTGTGCTCCTCCCCGCTTGCGATCCAGGGCCAGACTGACAGCGCCAAAGCACGACCGCAACATCGTACATCGCGATATCAAGCCTGAGAACATTCTTATTGTTGATAAAGAGATTCATGTCAAGCTTGCAGATTTCGGCCTCGCCAAGATCATCGGCGAGGAGTCATTCACCACGACACTATGTGGCACGCCGAGCTATGTTGCGCCCGAGATCCTAGCCGAAGGAAGGAACAGAAAGTATACCAAAGCTGTCGACATCTGGTCGCTTGGCGTTGTCCTGTACATCTGCCTTTGCGGCTTCCCGCCTTTCTCAGAGGAACTACATACACGCGAGTTCCCCTACTCGCTGTCGCAGCAAATCAAAAGCGGACGTTTCGACTACCCGTCTCCATATTGGGATTCAGTTGGAGACCCAGCGCGTAAGTTCCCCTTTATACTTTCAAACGTCATCAGTATCGAACACTAACCCATCCCAGTCGACTTGATCGATCACATGCTGGTCGTCTCGCCCGAGAGGCGCTACACTGTCGACCAATGCCTGGAACATCCCTGGATCAGCCAGAAAATGCCCGCCGTAGCGGACAGTACCGACGGCCTCGTGAGTGGCATCGGTGGACTTGGCATGGAGCGACGAGGAGTAGTCCGTGAAAGGACGCTCTTGAGTTCCATCAACTCTATCCACTTGGACCGCGAGGTGCCCCTAGGGCCGGATTCGAAGCAGCCGCTTGAAATATACGCGAAGAACCCGACGGCACAACCACGACCCGACGACAACCGAGCGCCAGAAGAGTTTGTACAAATGGGAGGAAAGGGTGACGAACAACTGTTCACTAACGACGACAACACTTTTTATTCTACGAATCAGGCCGCCGCCGCCAAGGTGGTCAACCCTAAAGCCAAGGGGAAAGGGAAGGGAAAATCTAATGGCAGGTGAGAAGTTGAGGCGATTTATATTGGGATAGGAGTCGTCGCCCGTATTGAAGTATAGTCAGCGTCCGAGAGGGATGAGTTGCGTGTATATTTGCGGTTTCACCGATGTACTTTTTTTTCTTCCTTTTGATAGCGCGCAATCGTGGGTTTTTACATGTCCATGTTTATAGCCGCACTAGGTCGCGTCGTTCGTGGGCAGATTGCCGACGTCGCATTTTTTGCTTATATTGGCTGCTGGTTACTTCATGGGCCACCAATCTTGGGATATCACATCAATGTTTCGTGTTTTTACCAGCCATATAGTAGTTGTTGGACAAGGCGTGTGGGTATTTTAAGGAGCGATTTTCATCCCCGACAGTATATAAACGATGGAAAAGTAAAGTGGTTTTGCATCTGATCCCATTTAGCCTAGGTTAGGTCGGGGCCTTGGCGAATACTTCAATTTTCTACGACTAGATGGCTATATATATATATATATATATATATTATCACCATTTTATAAAGAACAACAGTATATATTATATAAAAAACCATGTACCTGATGATGTCTGATGTAGAGGGGTGCCCAACTGCACATGGGTAAGAGCAAGAGCCCCCGCCAAGCTGCAAGGCCGTTTTCTTCCCCGTCTTACTTGCATCTTACGAGTACTTGTAACCAAGTAAGCAAGCAAGCAAACGAGCAAACGAGCGTTACGAGCTACCTAAAGATTTATTTATTTACGTAAAGAACACCTTTTAAAAATGTATGTACGTGGTGTTGTAAAATATTATATCATACATATACTATTTACTACATAACCTAAGGTAGGTAGTCATCATCCAGCTCCCTACTCGTACGTAGGTAGGTCAGGTTAGATGTGGTGGCAAAGAGCACTGCCTCCTTTTTTCCTTGGACATTTTTAGCTTGCCACAACTCCAACTCCAGCTCAGCCTCTGAAGCTAAAAAAAAAAAAAAAAAAAACCCCGCGCGACCAAAAAATTCCCAATATGGTCGTCGGTGTCTAAGGCTGATTTTTCGGGGTAGGTTAGGTAGGGCACCTTTTCAGTAGGTAGGTAGGTCGATATATATATATATATATACCGTAGGTAGGCACCAGCAGCCGGTTGTTTGTTTGTTTGTTTGTTGGTTGGTTGGTTGGTGATGTTTCTTTTGCTAAAATATAAGAGAGCTATGAAGAAAGTCAAACAAGCAAGCAAGCAAACAAGCAAACAAGCGTGCCATGTTATAATACCTACTTTACTAAGAATGGTAAAAGGTAGTTAGTTGTGTTATGATATTTCGACAAAATATATATACCTACTACATTGCGTCTGGGTTTTTTTTTTTTTTTTTTTTTACATCTTTTCGTTAAGCGGAGGTCCATGATGATTACGTGGACGGAAGTTTCGAGAATATCTGATAGCGAGGAGAAGGGGAAGGGGAAAGAGGGGATTGTCGACTGGACGAGATATGATCCTCCTGAGGCTTTGGAGGATACTTGTGAAGAAGAAGAGGAGGAGGAGGAGGAGGAGGAGGAGCTGGTACGGGTTATTCACCGGTCGATTGAGAATGTGAAAGCAAGGATATTACGAGACACAGACCCGGAACCGGAACCGGAGCCAGAGCAAGAACAGGAATATAAACAGGAACCGGCCGGAGAAGAAAAAGAATGGAGGAATGAGAAGGGCAAACAACTCGAAACAGTCTCCGAGATATCGAGTCCGAGTCCGAGTCCGAGTCCGAGTTCAAATCCAAAGACAGTCAAGAAGCCTACAAAATGGACTTTAAAAGGTCTTTTCAGAAACTCAAACAGCACTGGAGAGTCGAGCGCTGCCGGAGCTTCTCGACAGAGGATATTATCATCGACCCAATCGGAAATCGCGACATGGTCTGCGAGAAAGCGGTTTTTCCTGGACCTTATCAAGGATTCTTCTAGTGGAGGGGAACCTCCCCTGCTCGAGGTGTAAGAATCCTTTCTCCCCTCTGTTCATCTACGACTAAAATATACCTACTTACCTATACCTAATATGTACATAGGGAATGCGTCTCCTGTCTAGACGATTTCAACCCCGAAGACACAATAAAAGCGCCCTGCCACCACTACTGCAAACCGTGTTTCCACCGCCTCGTCGAGTCTGCCTGTCGCAACGAACAACACTGGCCGCCGAAATGCTGTCTCAACACCATCCCCTCACACACTATAACAACTAATATCCCCCCCGAGCTCGCAACGCAATACCTTGCACGCGCTACAGAATGGGGTGTACCAGTATCGGAAAGGATATACTGCCACCAACCCAACTGCAGCCTCAACATTCCACCTTCCGCAATATCCCGAGCAGAAAACACCGCGCGATGCGCGGCCGGTCATGGAACATGTATAACCTGTCGCGGGCCACCACACAGCGACGTGGAAACCTGTCCGCGGGACGTGGATGCGGCTGTGACGACGAAATTAGCAGAGGAAGAAGGCTGGACGCGATGTCCCGGATGTCGGTCCTTTGTCGAACATCTCGACGAGTGTCAGCATATGACGTGTATATGTGGGACGCAATTCTGCTATGTTTGTGGTGGGCGTTGGCGCACTTGTTCTTGCACGATGGATCATTTGGCGGCGCATAAGCGGGATGCGGAGAGGAGGAGGCGGTTTAGATGGGAGGAGGAAGAGGCTGTTAGGCTTGTGGAGGAGTTTGCGAGGGAGGAGGAGTTGAAGAAAGAGATGTTGAAAGCAGAAGAAGAAAGAAAAGAAGAGGAGAGGAGGATGAAGTTGTTAGAGGAGAGGGTTAGGAGGGAGGAGAAAAGGAGGGAGAGTGTGGTTGTTAAGTTTGAGGGGTTGAGAGAAAGACTTAAAGCTGTGAATGAGAGGCAGGAGAAAGCAGTGCGAGAAATGCATAAAGGGAAAGAGGAGGAGAGGAAAGAGCGGGTAGACATTGGTATGAAGACATTGGTAGAAATTCTGCAAACGGAGCGTGAGAGACTGGTTTCTACAGCAAGGGACAAGATGGCCAGACGCGAAAAGCTTGTCAAGTCGGAATACCTCGCGCGTGTTGCACAGGAGCAGCTCATAAAGGACCAGTACGCCGACAAACTGCGCTCATACTGGGGTAAAAGACCCGACGGCGAAAACAACATGACCAAAGCAATGCGCCTTCTCGAAGAAGAAATGGACCAAGCTTTCATGATGTGGAAAAAATATTCCGACGACCAACTCGAAAGGTATCGGTACCGCATGCACGAGGAGCTTGATATCCGAGCCGAACTTGATAATGAGGAAAAGCGGCGTCTAGAAGAAGAATCACGGGAGGAAGAGGACAGACTTGCGCGACAGGCAAATGGTGAGATGAGGTGGATACAAGAGGTGTTTGAGGAAAGAGACCGATTGCTCGATGAGATGGAAACGGAGGAATTGGAAATGGAAGGAGAGGAAGATATGGATGCATGGCTCGATGAGGAGCTTTCGGCCGAGTTCTTGAGGTTGCAGGATACGATGTAGGATACGACTACGGTTGTAACTTGTCACCGCTAAGAAGACATGACTCTAAGATGTTTGGGCAGACCTAAAGGTAATACTTCAATCATCTGTGTAAGTGTAAGTGAAGCGGGTTGTTTGCATTGAGGCTGGCGTTTTTTTATAATTATGTTTGTAAATCATATATGTTGAGTAGCTTACTGGCTCTTGCATCTATCGCAAGAAAACTTACAATGGAGCTCCTGCTTACCACTACTTTTCCAGCAAAATAGTTTGCATATAAACCAGCTTACACGCGCTTATTTATTTCAGGATTCCGGGGTGTTAGAATTTGAAGACGATATTGATACACGTTTGTTAAGTATGAGATACAATATCTAGTATGAAAGACACAGGTAAAGGTGGGCACGTGGGATGTAAAAAGAAGAAAAGAAAAAGAAAAAGAATGTATCTCCGAATCGGGGAATCGAACCCCGGGCTTGACGGCACATGGTACCAAGAGGTTATGAGAGCGTCAAATGTTAGCCACTACACCAATTCGGATTTGTCATTGGAGGTTTGATGTTTAGATAAAACCAAACGCTCCCTGTTAAACTTCGAATCCTAGACTACCTTGGGTAGATCGTCTGTTCCTGAGAACAAGATCTAGATAAACAGTTGCTATTATTCACAACCCCAACGATGGGAGTAGACAGATCCACTGCTTTTATGATGCATTCAAGGTATCGACTAAGTGTTGTCTTAATAGTCATGATGAATTTCATGCCTGTTAGGTGGGCCAAAAGTCAATTTCTTTCAGGCTCTTGGACCTACCTGTTGATCATTAAGGGGTTGAAGAGTTTTAAAGGGTTGTGTATGCATCTATGGACCCAGGCACGCCAGGGCAAGGCAGCAGATGATGATAATTCGAGTTGCTTCTATATAATTCTATATCGTGTTTTCCAAGTGCATATTAACTTGTACAACGTAGTTCGTCGACGTTGTTGAAGAGAACAATATCCTGTCGATCTGTCTTATCGGCTTAACCCGACAGAGAAGGCCATGAAGTTTTTGTTTGCGAAACGCCCCGACCGCAGTAATATGACTTCAAGGCACGAATATTGTCTTTCTTCCACTGTCCATATACGAGTAGGTATGTCCGCCTGTAACCACGTCGTTGATACCATCTCGGATCATCGATGAATCGCAGGAATTGAATATGACTATTCATGCTGCCAAGGCCGCGGGGCCGCCTGATCGAGACGTGGAAAGCTTGGGCGCAAAGAGTGGGGTAGCTGAATTCGACTATAATTTCTCCGATCGTGGCCATTCGGCTAGTGCTAAGGAACTACCTTTCCTTTTCTTCCTTGTTTGCAAGCCGAATTAGATGCTCCTTTCTCATTCGTGACGATGTCCCTTGGTGCAGGTATGCATATCTTTTTCCCCAACGCGCTCGACGTAAAGGTTTTCCGATCGATGAATCGGGTAAATCCATGAGTGTTTGATAGGTAGGTAATGAGCTGAGAGGTGCGGCTATTCCGAAGGACACACCCCCTCCCTCAGTATAATAATACTTTTCCACGTGACTGCATTCGTACAAGAAGAATCTGCAGTCGCCAGTCGAGGTACTGATAGACCAAGGCAGTATGCCGATGTACAATAGTAGCTCCAATGTCTCCATGTCAGGGTCTCCGCGACGCGGGATCCGCGTCGACCCACGGGGGGGTAAACACGGTAAATTAGGTCATTGAGTGTACGACACCGGTGTAAATGCCCCTCAATTTCGCCGGGCATCTGTCTCGTGATAAAGGAAATCGAATTGTCCCGCCAGAATGGAGGCAGCAATCCCCTTTTCTGCTCGACATTGTTTCACTCAAATCAATTATTCAACTCATTCGTGTTGAATTATTCGTCCGTCTGGTGATCGGTTGAAAAACGGACGCTACAAAAGCATTGTATCAAGGCACTGACGAAAGCGGGGTGCCTTCGTACATCCTTTCTGTCGTGTTGAAGCCAGCTCGATTGGGAGTTGCGAACTACTAAGAATACATCCTATCTACCAGTTAATCTTGAATTCGACCAGACAGGCATTCTACAATGTCCGGGCCCGTGCCCACCGTGACTGCTCTGCAGGACATCTACACCGAACAAGCCATCGGAGAGCAAACCACGCGATGGAACGCGCTACTGGAGAAGTTCCAAGCGCGATATGGCAGCCCGGCGCAATTCGTCGCGCGATCCCCAGGTCGCGTGAACATCATCGGCGAGCACATCGACTACTCTCTATACTCGTGTCTACCCATGGCCATTACCCCTGACGTCATCATGGCCGTATCGACCGATGTAGAACCCTCCGTCGACGGTACCTACAAGATCCAGATCGCAAACGTGGACGACGAGCGCTTCCCTACGCGCGACTTCGACGTCCCCTTTTCCGGTGTCGAGATCGATGCGATGAAGCATGAGTGGACCAACTACTTCAAATCGGGCCTCAGGGGCGCCTTGGAGTTGCTGAGGAAAACTCATGGTGCCAACTTTAAACCCAGTAGCATGAAGATGATGATGGACGGCACTGTACCTGCGGGCGGTGGTCTGAGTTCGAGCGCTGCCTTTGTAAGCACCAGTGCGCTCGCCGTCATGGTCGCCAACGGCGAGAAGGATATCGACAAGAAGGACCTGACAGAGGTGGCTATCGTCAGTGAGCGCGCTGTTGGTGTCAACTCGGGAGGGTAAGTGGTTCACTCTGTTCATCCCTTTTCTGTGTCGCATTTGCTGACGACCTATTGTTTTATGTAGCTTGGATCAGTCTGCATCTGTCTTCTCCGAGAGGGGATCGGCTCTGCTCGTCTCCTTCCACCCGACTCTATCGGCGAGACCCGTGTACTTCCCCAAGACTGACCCCGAGCTGTGCTTCATGGTGGTCCAATCCTTCGTCACGTCCAACAAACAAGTCACCGGACCCATCCACTTTAACCTCCGAGTGGTAGAATGCAGCATGGCGGCCGCCTACCTGAATGCCAAGCTCTGCCCAGCAGGAACCGAACTCCCCAAGGATTCTGGTCCGCTAGGCGTGTCAATCCGTGGTTTCCACGATAATTACTTCAAGGGGACCACAAAGTCCATGCCCGAACAGCTCGAGGAGCTCATCGAGCTGACGAAGAAGACACTAACTCAAGAACAAGGCTACACCGTCGAGGAAGTCGCCTCGGGCCTCGGTATCTCGGTCGACGAGGTCAAGGCCCGTTTCATGTCCGGCTTTCCTGTGCGTGGCGAGTATTTTAAGCTACGTCAGCGAGCACTACACGTATTCACTGAGGCCCTGCGAGTGTTGCGCTTCTTGTCTCTGCTCGAGGATCCGGCACAGGCGCCTTCCTCCGACAATACCGTCGCCTTTAGCCGGCGTCTCGGAGACCTGATGAACGAGACGCAAGACTCGTGCCGCGATGTTTATGAATGCAGCTGTCCCGAGATCGATGATATATGCCGGATCGCCCGCGAGGCTGGTAGCTACGGCAGTCGGTTGACAGGGGCTGGTTGGGGCGGGTGCAGCGTACATCTTGTACCAGCTGATAAGGTGGACCAGATCAAGGCGGCGTTGATAGAGAAGTACTACGCTAAGAGACAAATTGCCGATAAAGATATGGAGGGCGCCATCGTTGTTAGTCGGCCCATGAATGGAAGTGCCGTGTTCAAGCTTGACGGAGGCAAGATTTGAAGGGAATTGTCTTTGGCCGGCTAGAAAGTATATATTGTATAATAGGTCTATGGACAAGATTCGGAACCAAACTAAGGAATGATAGTATTGGTTTGGCTTCGTCGAATAGGGAAAATGAGATGAATGCAAATCCAAGTCTTATCCCTTAGACGATATCTATCCACTCCTAACAAATCTCCCCTTTTTTCTTTCTCCTTCTCATTAAACACTTATCTCAAAACATCCCCAAACTCCCAAGTCCTAACCATGCGCTTCAATAACAAATATCTGCGCAGAGAAATAAGAGAACCCAAATGTCAAAAAACCCCCCCCTATTTCGTCCACCCCAAAACATTCAACAAGCTATTCCGCGGATCCCCAAAAGTCTCCACCTGCAAATGTCTTCTCCGAGCAGCTTCCACCTCTGGGGTATTCTGCTGCGCAAAGATGTGGTCGAAAGCTCCTGATTCGCGCTGTAATTGTCGGGATATGTACATCCCTACGAAGCTGGCTGCGCCTAGCCAGGCTAGAGTTGGAAGAAGGAGTCTGTGAGGGGGGAGGGGGAGGGTTAGTTGTTAAGTAATAAGAGTGTAAGTAGGTAGGCTGTTACCTTTTAGACGCTATTGATGATGTGGTGAATACGGGTGGTGGTGGTGATACCCGAGCGGTGATGTGCATGCGTCTTGATGGTTGCATTTTTGATGGTTGGTAAGGCAGGATGGTATATGTGGCTTTCCTAATAAGGATAGGATGCAGACTACGGTAATGTCGATCACCGGTAATGAAGTGAAGTCGTACAAGACGAATTGGTTCTTGTCTTGAATTGTGAGGTCCTATGTAGGTTCAAATTATATGCTGTGTAATGCTGTTGTGAAGCCATCTCGAACAATCGGTAGACGACATGGTCGCACTTATAATATACTTCTTCGTTTATCCCCCATTTCCCCATTACTTTCCTTTTCCTTCCCTCTATTGCTCCTCGGCCTAAGTTCCATACTTACTATTTTCGACGAAAAGGAGAATATTTCGTCCAGAATCTCCTGATCAAAATACAATATTTCGACATGATCATAACACTCTTCAAAAGTAATGTTCAATCTCGACCGGCCGCCTCCGTCGGGGATTTGGGTTACTAAGCCACTCTAGGTTAGCCTTTGTCAATAGGCCAGAACACCAACCCCTGCTGTCGGGGAATCGACAGACAGTGGCACCACACGCCACGTTTTTTTGTGTTTTGTTTCGGGGAAATAATTCTACGATGTTTTTTTAGACTACTCGTAGGTATTACGAGTATTCGAGACATTCCGGGTTGTTTTCGCGCACGTGGTCTGTTTTCTTATTTTTCTAATCGCTTCTCGGAGACTGACAGAAGAGAATTACGTACCGGCTTTTATTTATTAGGTTAGGTTAGTTAAACGTCTCTTTACACGTGAAATAATTTCATAATGTAACAAGTCAGCTTCCTTTTTTGCCCGACATCACATGTTATTGAGTCACGCCCGGCCGGAGCGGAGGAGAAATAATTATCGGGCCCGGTCGCGCCGCGATGTACGGATTCGAAAAAAAGTGACATGCTCGGTGGATCGGGTGTAGGTAAACCTGAGGTAGTTTGCGAGTCTATTGGTAAAAACTCCAAGGGGTAGTCGACTTTTCTTAACGTCTCTGTCGACAATGAACTTGCAGAGTTATCTCATCTGCAACCGCCATCCCTCTTTTCTTACACGGAAGTGAGTCGATCTTCCAGCTACAATGAGCACATACGGCACGGCAGATTCGATAAGCGTTTTCTTACTGGGTAAAAGTAAAATCTCATTTACTTCTACTCCTAAGTAAAAGTTAACCAAGTCCATTTTATGCCCCATCTATCCGCAAAGATTATTTCCGACGCGTCCCAGCACTTGGGTTGCGTATATTCCCGTGTCGAGCCCAAGCCATTACTACGACCCGCGCATCCTACAGGCATAAAGCAATCGCACAAAAACCAGTATATACAATATCTCCACAGTTGCATCGCCAGTTGTTCTGGCCTGCCTGTCGGATATGGTGTCATAACGTCATCTCAGACATGCCCACCTTCAATCACGGGCGCTTGGGGAAGGTGTTTGACAGTGTACCATTCCATGCTGGGTATGACTGTTCTCTTCCGGTCAGTAAATATTTCATGCACATATAGAAGCTAAAAGTACGGGAGCAGGAATGAAAGGCCCTCCGTGGGTAAAAAGGGGTAAGGAGGGGTCAAAACATGCTCAACTTACAGTATGCCAGGAACCATCGTCGTATGTTTTAGTGGTGCGCCAACTTGAGAGCGAGACCGACGTTGTGCTCAATAGCGAACTTGTGCTAGTAGCCTGGGACGACGTTGTGACGTTGACCGATGACGATTCGCTACAGGTCAAACTCGAGAATGTCGAAGTCGATGTCGGCGTTATCCTCGAAGATGATACCGTTGACGTAGGGTAGTCTCCCCCTGTCAAGGTCTTCGTGACGACCTCCGTAGTAGGCTCAATGTCGATGACGGATATTGTCTTTGTTGTTTGCTTGCCGGGGACGGTTACAGTCTCGGTAATAGGCGGCGGCGTCTCTATTACCGTTGTCGGGGCTGGCGTGACGGTGACTGTCCGGGTCACATCCCCATCGCTCCCTTCTCCTCCACTCCCGTCAATAGGGATCACCGACCATGAGGGGCGAGCCGGCGCATCTTGAACTGGCGTCCTCTTCAAGAAGAAAGGCAAAGCTGATGAGGGGCCACATAACGACAAAATGGCGACCGTCAGGGAGACTGGAAGTTTGGCGTGCATCTTTGATATGTATGGAATCTCAAGTTTTACTACAGCTGCAGATATGTTGAATGTCGGTTACTTAGAACTTAGAGGACTATGCAACTTGACACGATCTACACCACGAGGAAAAAGAGGAGAAGACTTTACGTCCTATAGGTTGTCCAAGCATGATTTTATTACCCAGGTATACGTGGACAAAAAGGTGAATAATAGGAAGGCTGGGACTCCATGGCGGGTGGTGCCTTCGTCGTGTGAGACAAGAGTTCCCAAGTTTGGTGATGGGTTCATATCAGATGAAGTGGCTGGTATGGGAACTGGTGAAGCTGCATGGGTCATTGGAATGATGCTTTGTTATTTGCTGGTTACTTTCCCAGCCACCTTGAACACATCCAAACTGGGAATAGTGTAGTGATATGTGAGACCTAAATGTACCTGCGTTTAGGTGGGGCCACACAGTAGCTTGACACATAACTTCCACTTCGGGAATAGCTTGACTTCAATGTTTTGAAACGGCCCGGACATTTTGGACATTTACTGAGTACCCCTTGTACTCAGGTGCTCAGTAACACAACCGCGATGTTTTTCCCCAGTGCTACGAGTTGGACCAGTTAGCCAGTCCCCAGTGTAGAAATAGCCATAGTTGTGACTTGTAAGCACATACCTACACATGGGAGTACAAGAAAGCCCCGGGCAAGATCCCGTGTGCAAGGTATGCGATGGGTTGCAAAGTGGCTCAGCATTTGGTTTATGTGGCTTTACTGTGTACATATTGGCATCGGCCACCGGCAAAGACGGCTCGCCGCAAGATTCGGCGCAAACCCCATCTGATTCACCTAAACCCCGAGCGCTCGTGGCTATGCCCTACATATTACGCAACTGCCGTTTACTTTCGGAGAGTATACCATATTATAATCTGATGCCTTAGGCAGCCTGGATATATTTTTACTAACTTTTTAAGCCGGCGGTCTATATCTGAATGTACAGGTATCAAGTCGCCTTTGTTTGTCGGGTACATACTCGTAGATATCTGATCTGTGTTAATACTTCTGCCATGCAAAGGCCGGGGTTAGTACATGCACTTATTTATAGTAGCTTTTGGAGAAACAAACTAGACTAACCTAGTGTCGGAGTTTCCTGGTCCTGCCAGAGCTGATGAAATACTCGTTCGAGCATCAAAAGTCAACACGCAGAGGCTGTTTATTGAGGCCACCAATACAGAAATATGCGGTCATAGGAAAAGCTTTCGGATCGGTATTACCTGCAAAGCATTTCAATGTAGGACTTACCCCAAATCTCGACTTTGTCCCCTTTGTCTAGTACAGGTACTCGTCATTTGAGGGGATAGAAATCACCCCGCACCACTACCAACGTGTAACACGTGCCAAGCTACCTCCAGATGCGAAGAATTCGTAAACCATTGAATGGCGCAGGGCGCTTCCTATCCTTGAACAAGGAATAAGTGGATCTGGCATGTCTACTTTGGCATGCGCAGATGATCTAGAACGAGGATTCCGTGGCACGTTTTGGAAAGGGCTGTGGTGGGTTTTTATACCATGACGCAAGCACCAACTTTGAGGCGAAGCTATCCTCTTTGCCTCCAGCCTTGATACTTAACGCGAGCAGTCAGTACTTTTACCTGTCTACGTCCTCAGCTATCTTAGCATTATTTTTTGCCTACTCTTCTTATTCCGTTGTCGCTAATCTCTGTTGGCTTCGCATATTCTAGCTTTTCAGTGTAGCCAACTGTTTTACAATTTTGAAGGAGACTAGAAACTCACCTGCAGGAAACATTGAGAAGTACCTCATTACCAAACAAACCGGCAACATCAACAGGACAAGAACGCATTCCCTAAATGTATAACCAGTATCCCCCACCAGGAGGGTATCCCCCACCACAGCAAGGCCAATATCCTCCGCCTCAGGGATATCCTCAAAATGCTAGCCCTTATCCCCCTCAGGGAGGACAGCACCCACCACCCCAAGGTCAGTATCCGCCACCGCAAGGCCAATATCCTCCCCAGCAAGGACAGTATCCTCCACCTCAAGGATACCCTCAGCAGAGCAATAGCCCTTACCCCCCTCAGGGCGGACACTATGCGCCGCCACAAGGCCAGTATCCCCCAGGTCAAGGATATCCTGGTCAGAGCAACCCGTCATATCCCAGTCAGGGAGGATATGGAGCGCCGCCACCACAACAAGGCTACGGCGCGCCTGGAGGACCGCCCCCAGGCCAATATGGTGCACCACCCCCGCAACAACATGGCCAGCACTTTGCACCTCCTCCCGGAGGCGGTGGTCCTCCTACCAGACCCAGTATCGGCTATGAGTACCCGGAGCCTACTATTGCGTGGGACGCGGGGCCGGACGCACAGGGGCTGAGAAAGGCCATGAAGGGATTCGGCACAGATGAGAGGGCGCTCATACACATTCTGGCAACCAAAGATCCGCTTCAGGTCAGAATGATCAGGGACGCCTTCTCAAGAATGCATGGCCGGAATCTCGAAGAGGACATCAAGTCGGAAACAAGCGGAAAACTAGAGGAGGGACTGGTGCAGCTTGTCAGGGGCCCGCTTCTCAACGACGTGCATCTTCTACGATCGGCGATGTCGGGGTTAGGAACAAAAGAGGTGATTCTGAACGATGTCCTCCTCGGTCGAAGTAATGCAGATATGCAGGCGATTAAACGAAAGTACCAGGAGGTCTTCCGCCGTCCCCTCGAGGCAGACGTGAAGGGCGACCTTAGCATGAAGACAGAAAGACATTTCCTCATCGTCTTAGGGGCATGTCGAGCAGAAGACAGCGCACCCGTCATCCCACAAGCGGTCGATCAAGATGTAACGGAGATCTACAAGGCCACGGAGGGTAAAATGGGAACAGATGAGATGCTGGTCTGCTCGATATTATCGACCCGGAACGACAACCAGATTCGTGCCATTGCCTACGCATACGAACAAAAGTTCCGGCGTTCGCTCGACAGCGTGATTAAGAAGGTGAGTTTCGTTGTGACGGGCAACGGTGAAAGCTATCTGCTAACGTGAAACCCCCCACATACAGGAATTCAGTGGTCACATGGAAGAGGCTTTGGTATTCCAGTTGCAGGTCGCTCAGGATAAATATATGCACGCAGCGACACAGCTTGAAGACGCGATGTCAGGTCTGGGGACAAAGGACCAATTGCTCATCTCCCGAGTCATCCGTTACCACTGGGACCAACAGATGATGGCAAACGTCAAGGCGGCCTATCGAAAGAAGTATGGAAGGGATCTGGCAAGTCGTATCAAGGGAGAAACCAGTGGCGACTACGAAAGGCTCATGGTAGCGTGTCTCGGCGCTTGATAATGAGTGACGGGATTCATTTAAATTTTACAGCTGGAGAATGCTTCACGAACCTGTAGCCTACGGCTGCCTACCTGCAATGAGGCAACAAGAAGATGAGGAGACTACATACATCTTGTAACCTAGAGAGAGGCAACCCCCCTATCGTACATGAGGCACATACGAGTATGTCGGACTCCGGAGTGTGAACCAGGGGGCCAGTATCGATGGTATTGATGGCTTGAGGTGCCTTCACAGTATTGTAGGTGTATGGACACGCTATGAAAATATCCTCTAATGAAAATGCACTGTGAGATGTATGCGGAGTCGTATACTGTAATACCTACTACTTACCACCTAGGCGGGCTAGGTTGTTGAGTCTACACAGTATGTGTCTTTACCAAAACCGTTGCCGCTAACCATCTATGGATTATTCTTAGCAAATACCCCTGGCGCTTTTGACAGGAACGAACTCCACTTGGATGACCCAGTAATGTACTGTGCAACGAACCCGTACTTCGTTCCACGGCATTAGATGTGAACGGTCTTTTTTTATCAACAAGCCGTCAAGTCATCAACTATTTGAAGTGCAGCTTGAGATATCTGCTACATAATCATGACCAGCTCTTCTTGCCCCCCAGGTGCCAGGTTCCCGGACATTTTTGAGGCAGATGCCTACAGTATAAGTATCTCGACGATGCGCTTAACTCTGATTGGCGTGCGATCCGCATCTGATGGGCCAGAAGGTCGGATATTCCTTGTCAAAAAACCGAGTCGAGAAGGGATATATGCATTTGCCTGCATCAGCAAATACTTCCTGGGCAGGGGATGTCCTCTACGAGTAGATAGGGAGTGTAGGTCGTTCAGGACAGAAATTGATTAGTATACCTACCTACGTATGCGTATACGTATGCACAGGCATTATCTTATAATCGGACTTGTACGTGCGCCGTACTTAACACGGTTAGTTTTCCCGCCTGCCTTTTCTGATCCGATATATTTCTTCCTGTCAAAGTGCACTTTTCCCGCACCGACTGACCCACTGACTCCGATCCTCTTGTTGCCGCATCCATAATATCAAGTACTCGTACTCACAGTCTCACACTCACACGGGCACGATATGTGCTTGTCAAGCATACAAGGAGACTCCCATTTACGCACTTGATAGAAGACTCTTGTTGTATATATTCATGCGTATCTACAAGATTTGGATGTCCGATCTTTTGTTTCCTTTCTCCGTCTTCTTCATTTTTGAACATGTGCCTTTGAAAGGCTCGGTTTAGTTGCTTTTATCTCGTCCCCTGAACGTCGCTTGCTCGCGATGGATATTAAAATTCAATTTCGGTGCTCAGTCGTCCAGGCGGCCGTGGCAGGCGGCTGTGTCTTGGTATACCTCGCCCACAAGACGCTACCCAAGGGGCCGCAGTGGATCCGTCCCTTTGCCAAAGAAGAGGCAGCCTATAATACTAGGCCGAGGAACACAAAAAGATGGTCTTTCTGGACGTTGGCTCTACTGGTTTTATCGATACTCGGTCTTATTTCTTCGTCCCTGACTGCCTTGACACCCGAGTTCGATCGACTGAAGCTTTTGGACGTGGCACCATGGGCCGCGGGCCTCTTCATCACGGTAGTGGGCCTGCCCAAGCAGACGCCCAAGACTTTACTGGCCCTCTATGTCGTTACGATTGTGTCTGGCCTTGTCGCCCTCGGCGCCTCCCTGGTGGAGATGAACAGGATCCATATATTGCAACTGGCCTCTCCTGCGGTTGCGACGGCGGCCCTACTCATCATTTTGGCTATGCCAATGCGCGACCCTGCCCTCGAAATCACTGGGGTTGCGAACCATGAGGGCTATCCGACGTCGGATCTGAGGAGCCCCGAGGATGATCTGAGTCTGTGGCAGTTCATGACCGTGTCCTGGTTGACACCACTCATCTCCACCGGATACAGGAGCCAGCTGAACGACGAGAGCGTGTGGTCGCTCCCGTACGAGTTCCAACATAGAAAACTCCACATGTTATTCCGGGAGCTCGCAGGTCCCGTGTGGGTGCGGCTCGCGCTCGCCAACGGTCTCGACCTATTCATCATCAGCGGTCTCGGTATTATCGAATCCCTGGCGAACCTGTCGTCCCCTCTTCTGCTGCAGAGGCTCCTCGTCTCCATACAGGACGGGCCCGAGAACCGCACAGAATCGGTTCTTTGGGCCCTCGCCATGATGGTTCTGCGTCTTGTCGTCACTCAATCCGGCGTATTTTCACTTTGGTTCGGCCGTCGGGCTTATGAAAGATCACGTGGAGAGATGATCACCATGGTCTATGCGAAGACGCTCTCGCGCAAGTCGTATGGCCAGCCGGTGGAAGAAGAAGAAAACGGGACAGAGAACGGGCATCAGAATGGGCAAGGGGTCGGTCTCGTGCATGACGGCGAAGACGGTATGGATGCAGATGCAGACGAGGAAAGCCCCCTTTTAGGCCGTCGTCGGCATAAGACTGGTCGCTTCCAACGTTTGTTAGAAGCTCTGAAACTTTCCAAGGCTAGTTCCCCGGAGAAAAAGGTCGATCCACCTCCGAAACAGCCTGCGACGATGGGCAAGATCCTTAACCTAATGAAGTCGGATGTTTACGAAGTCGCGCAGCGTTTCTGGGATTTTGCCGGACTCATTACCACGCCTTTGCATCTAGTGCTGTCGCTGATTTATCTCTGGAAACTTCTCGGCTGGTCGTGTCTCCTCGGCCTCGCATGGTTTATCTTACTCCAGTTCCTGAATGCGGGTTGTATCCGGCGCCTGTACGTCAACGAGAAACTCCGGCGCGCGGCCTCGGACGTGAGGATCAACGCGACATCACAGTTCATCGAAGCCATCCGGCCGCTGCGATGGTACGACTGGCAGTCTAAATGGCTCGACACCATCATGGGGGCCCGTAGCGTCGAGCTGCGGCTGAGAATCACGTCGGGTTTGTGGAATATAGCGATTACGTCGACGAACCTGGCCGGTAGCGCGCTATTTCCCGTTGCCACCTTTTTCGCCTACACGTATATCGCCAGGCAGCCATTGACCATCGACGTGGCCTTCCCCGCCCTACAGTTGTTTGCTGTGCTGGAGACCAGCTTGAAAGAGGTCCCAAATTTGGTCACGGTCCTTCTACACGCCTATGTTTCGCTCGGCCGTATCGAGTCTTTCATGGCCGAGCCGGACAAGGAAGAGACGGACGACCAGCGAACCTCGGATATCGAGTTCCGTGATGCTACCTTTGCGTGGCCTACTAATCAAAAGACGGTCCTTGAAGATCTAAATCTGCGATTCACGACGGGACTGACGATTGTATGCGGAAAGGTGGGCGCGGGGAAGACGGCGTTGCTGCAGGCAAGTAAGTAATTATCTATCATCTATCTAAGAACCTACCCTAGGTCATCTCCTTCTTCGCTGTCCTCGACGGCTACAAAACCCTTTGTGTATCTACATGCACTAATTACCGGAAATACAGTTCTCGGCGAGTTGGACAAGACCAAGGGAAGCTGTGTCCTGCCGACCCAGATGGTGGGCTATTGTGCGCAATCTCCATGGCTGCAGAACATGAGTATCCGGGACAACATCTTATTCAACTTCCCCTACGATCCGGTCCGTTACAAGCAGGTAATAGATGCCTGCGCCCTCGCGCCCGATCTCGCGGGTTTCTCGCATGGAGACTTATCCAACATCGGCGAGAACGGCATCGGTCTCTCGGGCGGTCAGAAGGCCCGCGTGGCCCTAGCACGAGCCGTCTACAGCCACTCCCGTGTTCTACTACTCGACGACCCTATTGCGGCGCTCGACCATGGCACGGCCCAATCCATAGTACGAAAACTATTCCAGGGGCGCCTCGTGGAGGGTCGCACTGTCATCCTCGTCACGCACCGCGTCGATCTCTGCGTCCAGCTAGCTGATCAATTCGTCGAAATCGACAACGGACGGGCCCGCGTCTTGGGCCAGGACGAGCTCGCCCACGAGATCCATATTTTGGTCAAAGACCAGGAGGCCCACCACGTCGCAGACCTCCAAGCGGGCGCGGATGAGGTTCACGATGACGCGATACCCGAAAAGTTCATGACGGACGAGCAACAGGCCTCTGGCGGAGTGATGGCTAGGATTTATTGGATCTACATCAAAGCCGGAAAACTCCGGTGGTGGGCCGCCGTCTTCGCCGTCTTTTCCGCCTCTCGTCTCGCCCGTGTCTTCAACGCCTGGTTCCTGAAGGCGTGGGGCGAAGGGTACCCGGCGGATACGGAGATGGCCGGGTTTGGAGGCGGCATCTTTGACCGCTTACCGAGCCCGGCTTCCGACGTTTCACCTTGGCTCGCTTATTACGCCGCCATTGGCGTCGCCATAACCGTCCTCTACACACTCACGCAATGCGGACTTCTTATTATCCTGTACATAGCGGCGAAGAACCTGTTTGGGCGGGTGCTACACCGCGTCGGTAGCGCCACGTTCCGGTTCTACGACACGACGCCCGTGGGACGACTCATGAACCGGCTAACGTCCGACATAGGCATGCTAGACGGCGGCATGATCGCACCGCTACAGGACGTGACATTTTGGTCCATCAACTGGATCACCAGCATGGTAGTCATCGCATCCGTCGCCCCAGCCTTTTTCGCCTTCGCAATAGGCATGACGTTGTGGTTCACGTACATATTCAACCGCTTCCTACCGGCGTCACAAAGCCTCCGCCGACTCGAGATGGTTTCCCTATCACCCCTCATGTCCAACTTCGGCATCCTCCTCGAAGGCCTGGCAACCATCCGCGCCTTCAAAGCGCAACCACATTTCCAGAACCGCAATATACTCATAACCGACGCCTTCCAGAAAATGGACCATTTCTACTGGAGTCTTCAAACCTGGCTACAATACCGCTTCGACGCCCTCTCCGCCGCATCGACATTCGCCCTGATGCTGTTAGCCCTATACCAGAATCTATCCCCGGGCCTAACAGCCTTCGTGCTAGCCACGGCATCGCAGTTCGTCGAAGCCACACACGCCATATGCAAAGCCTACGGCAAGCTCCAAATGGACTTTGTGTCGGTAGAACGCGTCGTAGAACTCCTCGACCTAGAAGAAGAACCTTCGGGCGAGATCGAACCCCCTCCGACCTGGCCCGCACCCACCGACGCCATAACTTTCAAAAACGTCACCCTCCGCTACGCGCCCCATCTCGAACCTTCCTTGCGCGACATATCCTTCACCATCCCGGGCGGATCCACATGCGCCGTACTAGGCCGTACCGGCTCCGGAAAATCCACCCTCGCCCTCGCATTACTCTCCACCATCCGTCCGGAAGAATCCTCCTCCTCCTCCGGCGGCGGCGGAAGCGGAAGCGGGGGCGGAAGCGGGGGCGGGGGCGGGACAATCTCCATAGGCGACATCAACATATCCAACATAAACGTGCACACATACCGTCAACGCATAAGCTTCGTGGCCCAAGACCCCGTCTTATTCCCCGGTACTCTCCGGGATAATCTCGACCCATTAGACAACCACACCGATACCGAATGTCTCGCCGCGCTACGTCGCGTCTTACCTTCTCCCTCGTTCACATTATCCACGCGCGTCGAAGACGGGGGGAGGAACTTGAGCCAGGGCCAGAGACAATTAGTAGGGATAGGCAGGGCGGTGTTGAGGAAGTCTCCCGTGGTCATCCTCGACGAGGCCACCGCTTCCATCGACAAGGAGACTGCCCTGGGCATACAGGATGTTTTGAGGGCCGAGCTGAAGGACAGCACGGTCATCACGATTGCGCATCGGTTGGAGGCCGTCAGGGATGCGGATTATTTCGTCAGGTTGGATGATGGGAGGGTTGTGGAGGCTGGGAGGGCCTCTTGATTAAGTAACTACCTTAATTACCTCCTCACCTATCTTGGGGGGGGTTTTTTGTTGAAACCCAAAAAAAACATAAGGTACCTAGCTAGGTTAGTTGTTTTGTGTTTTTGATGGAATTTGGAAAAGAAAAAGAGTTTTAGAGATTCTTTATATATATATACAAAAGAAATTTTATATATGTTATAAAATCGACAGCGAAAAAAGTACCTATCAATATAAATATCCATACAAATAAAATCCATATCAAAAAAAGGCGTCATCTATTTCTTAATTCAATATTGCTAAATAAAGCTGTATTGATAACTCGGGTCTTCCACGTCTAACTATAACTATAACTAGTACACATAAATTATCTTCAAAGATCAACTAAAAACGACCGGCTCATAACGCCCCAATAATACTCTTCTCGTCAAACAAATCCCCCAGCAAACTCTGCACACAACCGTCTGTATCGAGCGCGCCCATGGCATAAGTAGATTCAAAGGCATAGATACTCAACTGGCCGAAGAACGGTCTCAGGATCTTAAAGATGAGTTCATCCCTTCTTTCGACGGCGTCGTTGTCGATATCGATGCCGCCTGGTCCGAGTAAGGGATGTCTCTGTCCGGAGGGTCTAGAGGCCATGGTGGCGGCTGATTCGGTGGGGATGGCCGATCCGGCCGTGGCTGCGCTTCCGAGTTCCTCGGAGAGTTCGTCGGCTAGTGCGATGGGTTGGTAGGTACTGGAGCGGTAGATGGAGTCGATGGTGTCGGTGATGAATAACCACTGGTGTAGCTGGAAGTCGTCTGGTGCTGCGGCGACGAGGAGATCTAGTAGTTTACACGCGTGTAGGATGGAGAGGTTGTTATATGTGTCCGATGCCGGAGTATTGTCGGGTGCTGCGGCCGAAGAGAGGGCTGCGTGGAGTTCCGAGTTGACGACAGGCCATAGTGGTGCTAGGTGGACAGTAGACATCCTGAGCACTAGAGCGCGAAGGACCATGTAGATGTCTGCCCGAGTAGTCGAAGAAGGAGAGGATGTCGCGGTGGCATTAAAAAGATCGACGATGCGCTCAAGAATGGCGGGTAAATCCGTCACAAATGTATCTGTCCCGCAAGCTAGGACGAGGGTGGCGATGCGTCGGAGGTTGAGCTGCGTTCTGCGATCGGCTTCCAATCTTGCCGAGGTTGCGCCCACTCCAAAAACTATGCCAGCAGTCGTAGGGGACGAAAGGCGACTCAAAATCTCCGTCATGCGGTCTTTATCGGTGACGGTCCAGAGTTTTAGAAGTGGCAACCAATCACTCCGTACTAGACTAGCGGAAGAGTTGAAGAATCTCGGGTCGTTGAATGCTTCGGCCACGTCTTTCTTCCACGTCTTCTGATTATTCGGCAATCTCGTGAGCTCCTGAAGCAGTGTCAACGATGTATTTGTGACGGTATCCGGGAATCCCTTAGAGCGGATGGATGGGCCGATCAGATTTGTGGATATGGCTTGTGCTGCCGTCAAGACCCTATCTGACTCGACAAGAATCTTGGGCAGGTTGGGCACGATCCTGGTCAGGATTCCCACAACATCATCTGCTCTCTGTAGCGGCGTCCTGTTTTTTACGTCTGCATCTGAGTTGGGATTCGATAAACTATCGGCGAACGAGGTCGGTCTCGTTGTGAAGAGAGCAGTTAGGAGTCGAAGGAAAAGGTCCTAAAAAGATGTTAGTAATTATATCCCGTGACGCGATGCAGAGACGATAATAAGAAGCAAAAAAGGATTACTCACTCCCAGTTCTCTCCGCATTTTTCGCTGCTCTCCGAAATTCGTATTGTCCACCTTCTCGCCCAGAATGGCAGCAAACTCAAGCAGGTTCGGTAGGGTTTGCCTATGGGGAAACGGATTGCCTAGAAGATCTTTGAGGAAGACGATGCAATCTTGCCATATTTCATCCATCGCATCGTCCTCTAGCGACCGGGCATAATCGACCAGGAAGATGACCAAGTCAGTGTCCTGCAACGACACAGTCATTGTGGATTTCCTCGACGGCTCTAGCGCGTTGGGGTTCGTCCGACTATAGATGGCATTGAATATAGCAGGAATCGTATGCCGTGGGCGGGAGCCGTCCAAGGCAGGTAGCAGGTTGAAAACTTGGGCATGCTTGGTACTACTTGGGTCTTCTAACGATGTTCGCCAAATATCAATAACCGTCTCGAGACATTCCAATGCCTCGGCAGCAAATACGTGTTCGAGTAGCCGTCTGGCCCGGTTACGCATCCGTAGCGAAGTGTATTTGAACGACGAGCCCGAATGCGGATCAAGTCGGCTAGCCTCGGGCCCCTGACCCCAGGACCAGATCCTGAAGCACATCCGTACCGCATCCTGAAACGCCAGAAGCACAGTGAGCCTATCGTTCGCAGTCGCACTGCGAGACTGTGGTAGGTCCGAGTTGAAGACCCCCGATACCATGTTGCCGAAGAAGCCTTGCGGCTGGTCCGGGTTCTTGGCCGCCTGCGCTCGGGACTCCTCCATAAGCAGTCGATCGTGGGCCTTGGCCAATACCTGCTCGAGCGCGTTTAATAAGGATATCAGGGTCGGCTCGGGTGCGCTCGACCTTGCCGAGCCACCCCCGCCCTCGTTAAACATGTTCTGCAAGTCTTCAAACGTGCGGCCGATCTGATGGCAGAGCGTCCCGACCAAGGGGATCAATACTTGGAATATCGTATTCGAGTAAAGCGGGAGAGTCTCTGCCAAGAACCCTACCCAACTATCCAACACAGGCCGGCTACTGGCCGAGCTCAGGCCGGACTGGATGCATTTGAGGAGCGAGGGTGGCGGAGCTGATAAATCTGGAATATGCTCTACCGAAACCGAAGGCTTGCGCATGCTGCCTGAGGGGTAGTTCAGAGCTCGCTTCTCACCCGTTGGCGAATTGGGCAGCTCCGCGGGCGATGCATCCCTAAGCCTGAGCGACGCAAAGACTACGTCTAGCAGCAGTACCTGTATGTATGGGTCTGGAACCTCGAGCGACTGAGCAAGTCGATCGACGAGAGGAATCTCTAGTTTTAGTGAGGAAAGGCCTTCAGCGTATGGGTTCAAGAGTATCTGGTGCAACAACGTCAGGGCACCCCGATGGAGTTTGGCGATACGCAGCTGCATTTCAGCATCTTGGGGAAATTTGTTCCCAGCCACGCATCGCAAACAAACGTGCACAAAGAATTTCTGAAGTGAGATGTCACCTTCACTGCCGGCTTCAGAATTTGTCAGGTTAGTTGCATTCTGGTAATGTACAGTCTTGTTGGATGGCACGTACTGATTCTCGACAGGGCCGCGCCCGGCTCTTCGATGATCCTTGTCGCTAATACGCCCCATAATGCGTCCGGTGCCCATCTCAGGACGTTGGAGAGTGTTTGGAGGTAGTATAGGCCGAGATCGAGATCGTCCTCTTCTGAGAATTCTATAGAGTTGGCCGTGCTAGAGTTCACCGTCTTCACTTGGATTTGCTGAAGAAAACGAAGTTGTGACATCTTTGTCACGAATACTAAAAAGAGCCTGGAGAGAGAAGAGGATGTCAACAAGTGGGTTCCCGCGCGGTCTCATTCCATTTCAGGTGACGTACTTCTCGATCCCGACCACACCATTAAGCCAATTCTTGACCACCATGAAGAGTTGGGTCCGCTCATCGGCCAGAGCGTCGAGCATGAGAAAAAGGGGTCTGGTCAGCATCACTTCGTAGTAATCCATCCCAGATAACCTGTGGGGATTCTGTGCTTCTCCAATCGGCGTTTTGGGTGCTCTTCGATCCGAGTATGCCGCATTATCCTGCAGTGTGTGAGACCACAGGAGACAGAAGCTCCGGCCTGGGTCGGCTGCACGAGTCGCGAATGTGCCCGTCATGTCGCGTTCAAGCATCACCTTCGCTATCGCTGCTTCTATATCACGGTTAGAAATAGTAAGCGCCGTCTGCAACTGCCATAAACTCCTGACAGTTTCAACGTGGTATTTGGGCTCCGCTGCCGATAAGAAGCCCCAGGCGTGGCGTACCAGCGGCTGAACCAAATCGGACAAAGAATTTGTCTCGAGCAGATCATTATTGTAGAGCTGTATGGCAAGAGACAACACGGATTTGAAAGATGTGAATGGTATGGAAGCATTTGCGAGTTGGGCGTGCATTGAAGAAAGTAACTTTTCCGTGTCGACCACATAGTTGGACGCCGTCTTGGAAATAAGATGCACGCACAGCCGAGTCCGTATAGATACTTCATCTGAACGATGGGCCGATGTCAAGCTGCTGCATACCAAGCTACACGACTTTTGCACCAGGAGTTCTCCCATGGCCGAGGATGGGAATGGAAGCAAAGCTACGTCCAGATTCCCCTGTTCGGAAACGTAAAAGTACCTGATCTTCTTAAGCAACTCACTATTCGACATCGATGCTGAAATTGAGCTGTTCGTTGACGCGCCAGGCTTTGCGGGGGAGTTGACCGCGAATGCGCGTTCCGGGATAAGATCGATCAAGTTCATGGCAATCTCGAGCGCTTGCGTTATGATACCGCTCTCCCCTATCTCGGATGGCAATGACGACTTTCGAGCGCGATCGCTAACGTCTTCAACCATGGCAAGAACAGACACAACAGCCAGCGGGGCGTGAACAGTCACCATCTCCTCTTCCCGTATATTAAAATGAGCCATAACGAACTGGACCAACGCAAGTTTGTCCACACGTTCTGATGATGACGCTTCTCCGGGACCTATGGCCTGCGCCATCAGTCCCACAAGCTCGCCATATATCAGGCCACTCTCGACCCCGTCGAAAAATACACTAGCACTGCGAAGTACTTCGTTGAACTCGGACTTGTCTTTAGACTTGGTCTTGAAATCTCTCACACTAACGATTACCGGAAGGAATATTTCTGGCACAACAAGCCCGCCAATCTCCCATCTGTCCATAAGGGATAGACATATCCGATAGGGTTTCGCTTTCTCCGCAGCGTTGCCGTTCGGCGATCCTCTTATCATAGAGAGAAGTGCATTAGTTAGCGGTTGCAAGCCGAACTCTTCAAAGTAGCCGGTTTTGGAGGCTAGATAGCCGCGATGCTGCTCCTGAGAGGGCGACTCCGGCCCGTTCTCTTGCTCCTGTTGAGGTCGCTCGGGTCCCAGAAACCACGCCCATAGCCTTCGGTTTAGACTCATGTCTCGCCTAGTCACGACCCCGGCAGCGGCACGCAGAAGAAGCTCCAAGTCGTCCGATTTCACACGCTTCTGGAGCACCTTTGAGTGTAAAGGTAAATTCCCTACAAGAAGGTCAAGGAAGCCTCGCTGAATTAAAAGTTGCTCGTCTCCAAGACCCGCAGCAAAGCATCTCAGTAGTAAACCAGGCTCTGGCGAAGTCACCATACTCGAGAGTGCAGTCGTAAGGCCGTCGGACTCGCCATCTCCGGCGCCATTTGATGACGCTTCGTTGGGCAGAGCATTGCCTAGTTGTGGCAGATTTCGGCTCAGATATGCTAAAGCGCCCGGCCGACGGCTTCCGCTGGTAATAGCAGCGAGAAAGAAACATTGCCAAAAGAAATCGTCGCCGGTCGAGTGTTTTTCAGTCAGGAGTTGGCTATCCGGTGATCGGATCGCAGCTTTAAAGCTCTCGATAAGGTTCAACGTTCGGTCGAAGTCCTCGCTTGTATCGTCTTCTAGTCCCGGCAAGAGGGCCATAATAATGGCCTTCATGGCTGGCCGTAGAGCCTGGGGGTCTATGCGCAAAAGGTATTTTTCCAGTAATTCCAGGAACCTCGTCCGGACAGCTAGGGACGCGAAAGATAGGGTCGGGGCCAAGCCCGAGAGGTATAACGGAAGATCCTTGGATAAACCATCTTGACCGATGACGGAGAAGATATAGCTATACACTTCGATTGCTTTCTGGTGCACGCCGGAAGGGAGCGACGGGTCTAGGCATTGCGATAGGCGTTTCGCGACGAGCACTTTGGACGGTATGGCGGTGCTGTTCGGCTGACGAGCTTGGAGCGCCTAACAAAGGAGGGAGGCGTGAGTGTCAGACCTCGGCGCGAGGAGAAGACTGGACACACTAACCTTGAGAAGCCTGCTCAGAAAGGAGATATAATCCGCCCATTCTTCCAAAGCCGTATCGAATAGCGACAGGGCTCGTTCAACGCCTGTGGCATACTTTCGGTAATTCTTATCCTTGGGAGCAATGTCCTCTACGTTTTCACCCAGTCAGTCTACGATGCATTGAACCCAGAATATGACCGAGCAAGAGGCTATAGCTTATATATATGTACCTGAACTAAGTTGGTTGCGCCATTGTCGTGGTGTTGGAGTATCCCGTTCAGAGCTGTCGGGGGACATGGAACGACGAGGCCCCGATTCAAGCGCCATGACTGGCTAACAGGTATTGCGGAGATACGACTCGAAGAAACATGGATCGGGCGCTCTCAGAGCTAATAGGAGTATCAATCGAAACGCATGCCTCTTCTCCCACGCGCAAAATGCATTCGCAATGCAGATACTTTTTTGGTTTGATTTCTTGGGGTAGGAAGCCACGAAGCAACGAACAGGGTGTACGTCTACTAAGGTACTCGTCCAACGTACGAGTACTAGGTATCCTTAGAAAACGAATGGACCCAATAACTGCGACTTCTAATCCTAGTGTAGGTACCTAGCAGGCGGAGATTATCAGTATCACTACGCCGCTTTGTGGGAACCAGGGCTGATTTTGTCAGAAAAGGAAGTACAGAATATATGCAACCGCAGCAATCATGTAGCAAATCTCAAATCACACGTACCTACTCGTATGTAGCTGGGAAACTTAGTGTCCAATAGGGGTCTACAGGCTGCAGCGACGCTCCCGCACTCACATCGCGGATAAAGCTACGCGTCTCTGAAGAGAACCTTAGGAGGTACTTGCAAAAATGACGTGTGGGTAGGGGAACCCCCACTTTAGGACCTGAATGTACGTAGAGCTTTGTAGACACACTGTGCTTCAGGTACCTATCGATTTAGCGTCCTCGAGATACCCCCAACACCGTTTACCTACTCGTTGACCGCTAGCATTCACGCAGGTGTCGTCACCAAAAAAGGCGATACAAATATTATCGGCCTCTGGACCCCTTTCCCCACCTCTTCACGAGTATAGCTTCACCCGAGCGGACCATATCAGCACGATGAACAAGTGGATGGAGTAGCGCAACTTTGTGTGGGCGCGGCCTAGAGAACGAGAACAACAGACAACTCCAAGTTGGGCCGAGCTACCTATCTCGACAAGGATGCTACGAGGCTTAAGTTAATATCAGCGAAAACGATGGGCGAAGATGCTAGCCCGTCGTCCGGTGTCAACCATGGCGAAGAGCGCCCTCCCCCGCTGCCTCCGAGGCCGTCGCAGCAGACCATCCCAAAGGACAGACCTGCCATGATGTCGAGGCCGACTACCGCATCCACTGCACTGTCGTCTATGAATATCCAAACCTTGTCGTTTCCCGATGGCTCTCGGGGCACCTTTTCAACCGCTGCTGAAAACCCGACAGTCGAGGAAACGCCCACCCCTCCTCGAGGCCGCGCTCTTTCTGTCATGGGATTGCGTTCGTTTGGGACTGCTCGGAAGCAGGATCCCGAAGACTCGATGAGCGTGATGAGCTTTGCTCCCACGGTGCGGCCAGCCGGAGATTTGGATAGTCTGGTCGATGAGGATATGACGAAGAAGAGCCCGGCATGGTTGCTCTTGCGTTCTCAGTCGGCCGCGGTGTTGCCATTCGAGTCTATTCGGGCGAAAGAAAATGTCAACTTGGCCGCGTTTGAACAAGAATTTGACGATATCCCGGATGAGTCCGAAGACTGGAGTGACGGAGACAGGCTTCGACTCTGGAAATCCAAGTTAAAACACTACATGATCCTTTCGTCTGCGGGAAAGCCCATCTACAGCAGATATGGTGACCTGGGACTGATCAACTCCTCCATGGGTGTAGTGCAAACTATTATCTCATTCTACGAAGGTGCCAAAAATCCCCTTTTGGGGTTCACTGCCGGTGACACACGCTTCGTTATAACCACACAAGGTCCTCTCTATTTCGTAGCTGTCAGTAGATTGGGCGAAAGTGACAGCCAACTTCGGGGCCAACTCGATGCTCTGTATATGCAGATTTTATCCACATTGACGCTTCCCGCCCTCACCAACATATTCGCGAACCGGCCCTCGACTGACCTTCGAAGGCCGCTTCAAGGGACGGATATTTTGCTATCCTCCCTAGCCGATAGCTTTACCAGGGGCTCGCCATCCGTCCTTTTGGGGGCCCTTGAATGTCTGAGACTACGGAAGTCTCACCGGCATTCTATCAATAATGCTTTCCTCAAGACCAGGGCTGAGTCGCTTCTATATGGTTTAATAGTTGCCGGCGGACGACTGGTCAGCGTCATCCGGCCTCGTAGACATTCGCTCCATCCGAGCGACTTACAGCTCATATTCAACATGCTGTTTGAGTCTGGCAGCATCAAGTCCGCAGGCGGCGAGAACTGGATACCCCTATGTTTGCCGGCCTTCAACAATAGGGGCTATCTTTACATGTACGTCAGCTTTTTAGACAGCCCAGCTGAGCACTCGACATCTACAACGACAGAGCCGCAAGCCGGTGCGGACGAAACCATCGCCATCATACTCATTAGCCCCGACAAAGAAAGCTTTTTCTCCCTGCAGAAGATGCGGAACGACGTCGTAACCGAGTTGAACAAAAAGGGACACCTGGACCTCATCAAAACAACAGCAGCACAAGGCCGCCCATCGGTGACAGAGATCACACCCGGTGCACACATCAGCCACTTCTTATACAAATCCAAGGCCAACGTCCAGTTCTGCATGCCCTCGCTACAACCCACCTTCGGCACCCTCGTCTCCCATCGCAGATTGATGTCCCTGTATTCCCAGCTACACGCAGCTGTGCATGCCAAACACGCGCAGTCCAAAGTTCTCCACTGTGTCAACGAAGAGGCAACTTCGCTTGCTTGGATCACGCCTATTTTTGAGCTGTACTGCGTCTCTGGACCTAATACGTCCCGGGCCATCATGACGCAAGGGGCAAATAAGATCATGCAGTGGACAAGACGTGAAGAAGAGCGGCTATTTATTATCGGCGGCGGTGTGTTCTGATCTCGCCCTCCTATCGGTGTTAGGACGAGGCGGCTATGTATAGGTATTTAAACGCTCCGAATAAACATGTTAAAATACACACAAATAACAGCTGTTTGGGAGTGATCTGTGATCTATATATATATATCAAATCCTACAGTCAGTTCCTACTATGTGATTATACAGCAATCTCGAGATGGTGTACGTAAGGAAACAAGATGGAAATAATGTACCCAAGATAAAATTGTTACAGATGCGAATTCCCTCCTTCCCTTTTCAACAGACGTCATGGCCGTCCCTTAGTATTCCACAAGAGAGAGGCTATATCAGCCCTTCACAAGTATGCAAATCATCATCACTTATCCAAAGATCCGACACTGAACGTGATGATGGAAGAGACAAGTTATCATGTACCATGATGAATGGTGTATATATTGGATACGGCGAGTAAGCTATCATTAGAATTAAAACGCTCTCGATCTCTTGCCAAACCTTTCATTACCCTAGGATTGAAAGTCCCCATGCCACTTTTGGCTTATACCAAGGCCGCAGCCAATCGACTTGCTATTGAAGGAGCAAAGACAAGGCAAAGATACTAAGATACTCCAGCCCTGTAAGCTATCGGTCCAAAAGGGTCCAAGATATGTTTGCGAAGACAACGTTGGCTACCTTCGATCGAATCCAATGATGTTGGGAAGGCCCTTCACAAAACAAGAAGCCGTATAACATGCGGCTTTAAAGATGTGTCTCCTCTGTCAATCTCTGCCCATAGCTGTGGCGCTTCCTGCCGGTACGTTTCCGCATCACCGCTTCTGCGCCTCTAACCCATCTAGTTAGTCGTGCCCGTAAACGCCGACCTAAATGTATGTCGTGGGCATCAGGGACTTGCGCCATCACGTGGGAGTCAAGATTAATAGAAGAACCATTGGTGAGACTGCTTGTTTTGGTGCTCCCACGCCCCCCTATTGGTGGTGGTGGTGATGAAGAGGATGAGGATAGGAGCGTCCGTAGATGTGATAGGCGTGTGATCAACCCCCGGCGTGGCATCGCCCTGATGAGCTTGGCTCTACCAGCGGGGAATACCTCCTTTTCTCCACTGGAGAGTGTTGACGAAACTCTGTATGCACTAGAAATGACCCTTTCACTTATGGAAAAATCCGAGGAATTCGGCGAAGTAAGAGCTCGGGGGCGTTTTGAGTGGACAAAAGGGCTCCTTCCTTTCCGCAGGATCACTGTGTCTGACTGAGGGGAGGCACTGAACAAGTCTTGGGGTTTCTGTCGCACTAGGTCTGCGACGACCTTAGATGTCTCTATACCGGGCTTATGTCGAACTGTGGAAGACTGAGGAGAGCTCAACCTTGACCGCCGAGGCGACCTCACCTTTAGCTTTTTCAAATTACGATTTCGCAGATTCTCGTCGCCAGGTCGGCCACTGCCCGCTGAACCCGCATTCTTGTCTAAATCAGAGCCTTGCATTTGCCCTAGCGCTTGGTGTATAGACTGTGAAGGTCCGGAAGAATCAGAACAATTCGACGTTTTCATCTTTAGACGAAACTTAGGTCCATCGCTTTGCAAGCTTCGCGTCATACTATCTCCCTTCGTGTGCTCCGTAAATGGAGCGGCCCGCCCGCTAAATGAACACTCGGTTGGGTGACGAAAGTCGAAGGGGACCAGAATCTCAGCGAATTCATCTTCATCTAAGACATCCGCAGTGGTTGGTGGTAAATTGTAGCCCAAGTTGCCAGGCAATGGTGGCAAAGTCTTCATCAACTGCGGAATGCTGTTCTTAACCTTGAGTTGGCGGGCGGGAGATATGGGCTTGGGAGATATAAGAGGCGCAGTCGAACACGTTGGCTTGATGTGTGGATGGCCCTCGTTATCATCACGTGGTAGGTTTGTCGTGCTGATTCTTAGTGCGGCATGGTTCCTCTTATGACGGCGGAAACCCACACGGTCCTTCATCTCCGAGTCACTATTATTGGAAGATGCCCCAGTGTGTTCTGCGCCCCTTTCATCAGCTGACCCGGCTTCCATGGAATTGAGAGAAGCCTGGCTGCCCGTATAGTTGGGCGGTGTGACATCTCTTCGGTCTTTATCCCGTGTTGGGGTTGGTTGGGATTCGTTAGATGTTTCCAAACTCGTGGGTCGTTTATCGTTAGCGATCATACTTTCCTGTCTCAGAGGCCCAGAATCACTTTCTACCTCTGTAGACCCCACGCCAGATATATAGCTTTCGCCCGATCCTCCGTTAGTTCCACCGTCTTGCCCGTCGTCTCGAAGAATTACCCCTTGTTCACTGCGGATTGTAGGGGCGCGGCCACCGAGGACTTGCACGTGTCTCTCTAGGGATTTTGTCTCCGTCTTCGGGGTTGAATTTGCACGGTAGGAAACATAACTATAGGATGGGGGAGCACATCGGGACTCCACGTCTAGGTTGGGATTGAAAGTGTCGATAGAATCCCGGCCATTTTGGGATGGGAGTAAGTCTATATCGCTGACCCCTGTATGCTTGTAGCTGATATCTGAGTTCCCAACCGCTACCATACTTGGGCGCAATGGCGTACCATTTGATCGACAATGAGATGATGATCCATTTATTGCACAAGTCTCGGTTTCTCCTAGACGAAAAGCAGCGCTAAAGGCTGGAGGAGTGTCCTGTTGGTCAATGAATTGGCTCTCCGAATCGGAAAAGGCTGAGTCGTCCTCCCCAAAAACGGCAGCTAGGCGATGCTTAACTGGTGTGCCATCGTCTCCGGGTTCCATCATAGGCCGAACATGTGAATCCGCCCGAGGGGACATCTTGAACTCCCGAGTGAGCTGGCTTGGACGGGTAGGCCTGTTCTCGAAGTCCTCAGTATAATCGTAATACCTCGGAGGCGGTTCATTTGCGCCGCCTCGGCCAACCTGAAGTGCGGGTGGCACTTGCGGGTGTCCTTTCGCAGCGGAAACAAGACTGGAAGTCCGGACTGAGGTGGAATCTGGCCCATCACGGAAAGCGGGGTTCCAGGAAACCACGGACACAGGGGAATGGGTCCGGACCGATGGTGGGCGAGAATGGCCGTTAAATCTTGGTAATGGCCCTGGAGGAGCTAGCGAGGAACTTGATCGGTTTGCGTCTGGTCTAAGCCCCAGTGCGTTTGGTCTGCTAAACATTGGGGAATACACATGGTTGAAGTGGCCGTGAACCGTCCTCTACAATACCATATGGTTAATCAGCTATGCAGTCATAAGATTATGCCAATGCCTACATAAGAGATCCTGTCAATCTCGACCATTCGACTATAATCAATCATGCCGTTCTCTGTAACCGCTGGAGATGCGGGACGGACACCGGGGCGCTTCAAGCGGGTTGGATATGGGAATGGAGAACGTGGGCGTTGCAGATAGCTCCCGCTGCTGGCCTGGCTCTGGAGGGTATTGGTCGACCTATGGTGGGATAGATGGCGCGAGCCACATGTTGTCATGGAATTGGAACGCTGTCCTGGGTCATCAATCGAATTCGGGAATAGTGTGCTCGCTCCTGACTTAAAACTCTCTGATCCATAAGCGGATAGGAGCTCCGATGTGATGTCCTGGGTATATTGAGGCCGAATTGCTTGTCGATGTAGATTTTCGACGGACCGACGAGGCCTCTGGCACGAGCGGACAATGTCAAGAGATGCGCCTCTCGGGCGAGGGGGGAATGGCACTGGGTTGATGCTGAATATGCCAATGTCGCCGGTCTCTGTGGTTGTCTTTAGCATGCTTTCCAGAGCACCTGGTGAGGGTAGCAGCACGGAATTCTCCTTGACGGAACGGAGTGGCTTGTGAAGCGGACGTTGAAGACACGGGAGCCCAGGGGATGAATAGCTACTTCGTAACGTGCCATGACTTGCACTACGCCGAGGGAATCGAGGCTGCTCCATTGCAAGAGCCACCTTTTAAGGGCCAGTTCTGTGGAAGACGCAAGCACAACGACGTCGGGGAAGAGTCAGAATTAGGATATGATACAAAAATAAGTACAGACAACGTATAAGGGAGGAGAACCCGCTAATGAACGATGCATTAGCAAATCTCGCCACAGTCCTCGAAAAGCCTTCATCAACGAGCGCCGGAGTAAGACCCAGCCAGCGGCGCTGACCCTAGTCGTGATGCGAGTACGATGATACTAGACGAGGGCGTCCCGATGGTGGAGAGCAACATAACTTGGCCCCTCGCTCGACAGACAAGCGGCCGAAGTAACTCAGGTATTCTACTGGATGGGAAAGTACCTAGGCTACCTACTCGAGCACTACCTGTTGGTCAACAATTGGAAGGGAAAGTGCCTTCCACGAGATGGCGGATCTGAGGAAGGTCAACCTGCCCACTAGGTGTACTTACCGTGGTCCTTCTTATGCTCCGATGTGTAGCATCGATACATGCCAACCTACATCATATTCTCCTTCTACCTACACGCAGTGAGAAGTAGGCAGTACTTTAGGTAGTGAGCCTAGTTCGATGCTGATGGCGTGAAGCGCCTACCTACGTGCGGTGTCCTAACAACTTCCGGCAATGGGAAAGGGGTATGCTGTAGGTAGAAGGTAGACCTGTCTCATGATCTATTCTCACCAGTAGCAACGCGATGCACATTCAAACGTCCATAAGGTGTAGTACATTCAACTAATCGTGGGTAGCTTGCCTTGTTGCGATGTTTAGGTTCACTCATCAGGCCAACTCTGGGTTGTAAGCAGATAGGAGACCTATCTCGACGAGTACGATTAGAAGAAGTTCTACCCTTGAGAGGTGTACACGTTTCCTTTAACCGTTCGCCTACCCCTTTCCAGCTATAAGCACCCTGGGTGCCTCGGACCGCCGAAGGCGAGTTGTCGATAAACGCACAGGAGGCAACAACACAGTTACACAGAGAAACGACAAAGCCGGCCCCAGGTGGCTTATAGAAGTGGCAACACGTTGCCATATACAATGCGAATGGGTTAGGCAAGTAATCACCTATAGGAACAGTATGGGGACGAGTCGCCGCCCATTGAAACGGGCTGTGAAAGTTCACACCTGTATGCAGTGTATTGTCCCATGAAATTGAAGATATCGCCATACAGACCTCATAGCCGTAAGAATTTGAATAAGTTTTGACGATTGGGGCAGTGGTTCAATACAAATGCCCAATGCAAAGGAATGTGTACTTCTGCAGCAATTTGGACTCTCAACTTAGCAGGTACTTATTTTGATGTTTGGAGACGTCCAGACTAACCGGAATCATCTCCGGAGCAACCATGATAACGATAAATCAATATACAAACAGCAAATCCACCGTAACGCTACCTACCAAGTTGTGGAAACCGTGTGTTACACTCTACACCGGGCCAGGCTTCCGTTGACCACCCCAAAGGATAGATCCGTGTACATGTAGCTAGCGGACCGTGATAGAGACATCTTGAGACACGAAGTGGAATCGGGTTACTTGAGGGGCGGAGGCTGAAATATGATATTGAACAAATGGCAAAAAAGGTCGATTTGGACAAGGGCACGGATGTCAAAGTCCCGCCCCTCTCGAGGACCCTATACGGGAGTGGTACGTACCTTAGACCTGCCTACGAGTAGGTTAAAATAAGAAGCTCTTTCCCGTGCCAGATCGAGGCGGTTTTGCCGCCAAATGCACACACGGAGGCAATCCAGGTCAGGATGTCATGCATCCATTGCACGCCCTTAACGCTGATGTCCGTATTTTTGCTCCAGTCAGCCCATGTAGGTATGTAACTTTGTCATACCGTTAGCTACGAGAAAGCTTTCTATTGTCCAAACACTGGCATGTCCAAAATACTACACGGTACAAGCCTATTTGTCTAAAAGGTATTGATCCGTACGAGTACAATCCGTCACGCCCGCATTATCGAGACATTGAAAAGCGTTGACCGACTTGTCCATCGTAGGTATCTGGACTAGGGAGCCAAACTTGGAAACGGGAACGACTACGCGAGGTACGAGTAGAGAGAGGGTCGCGCCTCCTGCACATTCATATATCCCATTGGTTGTAAGCAGGTGGCAGGTCCCTAGGGGCCTAGGTCGGTGTGCTGCTGAATCCACATAGCACGGCCGAAGACAGTTGGAAGTTACGGCTGCAGGCTCGGCGAACCAGGGAAGGCGGCAAACCGGCTTAGCATATCAGCCAAAGACCAACAAAAATCACTGGAAAGAGAACACCTGTCCAGAACCTGTCACTTTTCCAGGTACATGAATACCATGCGGGCAGGGTGCACCGGAACGTGCCCCACATTGTTCCAGAGTGCTGGTGGAGCTTAGAAATCGCCCTGGAGCCCCTCCACTCTCCCCGCCACATCAACCTATTATTGGTGGCGCTAGTTGCAGGAAGAGCAACCTACTAGACTCAGATGTCAGCTCCCCAGACGGTGTGGACAGATTTATATTCGGACCTACGCACTTTCTTGCCCCATTAATCAACGGCATGCAAAGGGGACACATCTCCATTCTGGATTTGCCATCGTTATAATATTGTTGAATAGAAGCCCATTGTCTTGGTCTGGTGGTCCTGTCAACAACTTTCTACACTTGTTCATCTTCAATTCCTTGCAATCAAAAAGAAAGGTACGTGTCCTCTTAACGACATTCCTCTTCAAGATCCCAGTGTTTGTCGATTGTGGGTGTGTGTTGTCCTGTCAGTCTGGTGTTTGTGTCACTAGAAGAATTGGACAAGACTGGTCCGACCATTTGGTACTGGCAAAAAGGGGTGAAGCATAACCACTAACTTCTACCTCAATTGTAGTTCGTCACTATGCGTTCGGCGTACAACATTGCCCTCGGGCTACTAGCGGCTGCCGCCGTGGCATCTGCATCCGATGCAGCCTCGGACGTCGTCCAGCTTAAGAAGGATGACTTCGAGAGTTACGTCAAAGAGAACAGCCTTGTTCTCGCAGAGTGTATGTTGTCAATGTGCGAGTTCCCTTTTGCGACGGAGGGCTAATAACCGTTTGTAGTCTTTGCCCCTTGGTGTGGCCACTGCAAGGCGCTTGCCCCCGAATACGAAGAGGCCGCAACCACATTAAAAGAAAAGGATATCAAGTTGGTTAAGGTTGACTGCACAGAGGAGTCCGACCTTTGTCAATCTTACGGTGTCGAGGGATATCCCACCCTCAAGATCTTCCGTGGCCCCGACAACATTACTCCATATACCGGCCAGCGAAAGGCTGCTGCGTGAGTGCTCTACTGGAGAACCTCCAATCATTTTCATTGTACTAACACTTTGCGAAGCATCACCTCGTACATGATCAAGCAGTCCCTCCCCGCCGTTTCGACGCTAAACTCCGAGACTCTCGAGGAATTCAAGACGGCCGATAAGGTTGTGTTGGTTGCTTACGTTGAGGGCTCTGACAAGGCCTCTAGCGAGGCGTACAGCGCCTTTGCCGAGAAGTTCCGTGATAACTACCTCTTCGGTTCCACAGACGATGCCGCTTTGGCCGAGGCCGAGGGTGTTACACCCCCTGCTGTCGTTCTTTACAAGTCGTTCGATGAGGGCAAGGCTGTCTTCTCCGAGAAGTTCGACGAGGAGAGCCTAACAAGCTTCACAAAGACCGCCTCCACTCCTTTAGTCGGAGAGGTTGGCCCCGAGACCTACGCCGACTACATGGGCGCTGGTATTCCCCTTGCTTATATCTTCGCTGAAACTCCTGAAGAGCGAAAGGAGCTCGGTGACGCCCTTAAGCCCCTTGCCGAGAAGTACCGAGGCAAGATCAACTTCGCCACAATTGATGCGAAGAACTTCGGCGCCCATGCCGGCAACCTGAACCTACCCACAGATAAATTCCCCTCTTTTGCCATCCAGGAGACCAACAAGAACCAGAAATTCCCCTTCGACATCGAGAAGGAGATCACTGTTGAGAACATTGGCTCTTTTGTTGAGGACTTCTCTACTGGCAAGATTGAGCCCAGCCTCAAGTCTGAGCCGATTCCCGAGACCCAGGAGGGTCCCGTCACCGTCATTGTTGGTAAGAACTACGAAGATATCGTTTTGGACGATTCCAAGGATGTTCTTGTCGAGTTTTATGCCCCCTGGTGCGGCCACTGCAAGGCTTTGGCCCCCAAGTACGAGGAACTCGCTTCTCTTTATGCCGATAGCGAGTTCAAGGACAAGGTTGTCATCGCCAAGGTCGACGCCACGGCCAACGACGTTCCTGATGAGATCCGCGGGTTCCCTACCATCAAGTTGTACCCTGCTGGCGGCAAGGACGAGCCTGTCAACTACAGCGGTTCTCGGACTGTAGACGACCTGATCAACTTTATCAAGGAGAATGGCAAGTACAAGGCCGAGGTTGAGGAGAAGAAGGAGGAGGAGACGCCAGTAGCCCCCGCTGCTACTGAGGCGGCAGAAGGCGAGGCCGCCAAGGAAGCCCATGAGAAGGACGAACTATAGATTAATGTATGAGGACGCGGGGGTGCACGAGTGTATACCTACATTGTGTTTTATGCGGTCACGGCTTATGGCTACAGCTCGGGGCAGTTTAATCGACTGACCCCGAATATGACTCTTCCGGTATATGGGTAAAAACGTCGGCGGAGATCTAGTTTAGGTCCAATGGATTTCTTACCTGTTAGGTCTGCTGGTATGTTTCGAATGATGTTTAATCGTGGTCGTAATAATAGGGGAGAGTTGACAACAAAAAAGAAGTAAAATTTATCGCCTGCATAAGAGGCGAGAATGCAACATACAATATTTCGATGTAACCCAAGGCACAGTAATCGTGATTTCAATTGTCAAGTTGAGTAGCCCTGATTGGGGGAAAAGGGTAAAGGGTCTCGAAGGAAGAAAGCGGTAGCGCCGGTTTGGCAAAGTCCCAAGGATACTAGTGCACCATAGTGGCAATGATGGGCTGGCACCCTTCTAGTTGTACCTTCTGTGCCTGCCTAGGATGTGCGTGTAAAGTAGGCCAGAACAATCGGTAGGAGGTACACGTACGTGTACATAAGGGGTAATATAATTCTTGGTATCCCGCTGGCATTTTAAAATCTCCCTCACGCCACCCTTCTGGGACTTTTTCGCTGCTCTTCGACATCCCACTGAAAGTTCACACGATAAACAACACAGACAAAATGGTTGCTCGAATGGTATCTACGGGGGCGCGAAGTATGTTCGCCGCCTCCAACAGCCTGCGCGCTACCCGCCACTTCCACGCGACTTCACGAACTCTTGCCGATGCCACCGCCGCAGCCCTGCCCGTTCGCAAGCCCGTCGGCGCATTCCGCGGAGGGTATGTCATGTCTACGTCTTTACTTCTTTCTGATAGTATCTCGGGTAATATAAGACATTATGACTAATTGCTTCTCTGGTGATAGCCTCTTCGGTTTCCTCCTCGGCACGACGCTCGCAGGTGGCGGTGTTTACGGTTACACCTTGTTAGTCAAGTCTCTACCTTCTTTATTCCCCTGCCGACAATATGGCCCCTATTCTCCAAGCCAAACGGGTCAAGCCTTGCTGGCACGTTCCGAAACGAGCCATCTTAGCAACACCGCGCCCCGACCGCTACGACCAATATTACTTCCCGTGGGACAATATGCTAATCATGATATTCGCTCAGGAGAGACTACAAGGCTTCGAACGAGCTACTGACGGAAGACATCTATGTGCGTTATTGCATTTGATTGATCCGCTTCATCGTTGCCTGGACTCTTGATATTTGGAAAGGGAGGCTAGGAACAGGGAGGGATCGGCGTTGATCAACTTGACGCTCGGTCCCGAATTCTTTGCATTTTTCCAGTGAAGAATCCTCACCTTTTTCAATTCATCATGCACCGTTAGCACGCAATACCTTTCCCCCCTAGATCGAGGCCTGTGCCTTGGGTCTAGGAGGAAAAACATTCACCACTGCACAAACGACCCACGCAGTTGCCGTACAAACTTGCTAACCATTATTCCAACAGGCGCTGCAGGCGGCTTGCCAACGATTGAACGCTTATGTGCAGACTTTAGAGGAGAAGATGGATGCCGCAGAGCGGAAACGAAAATAGAGACGGACATGATTTCTTTTGTTTTATGACGGGATATACACACATACACGGACCTACAGGACACACAAATGCATACGGAGCATAGGATGTGAGGATATTGGTGTCCCACGAACTGACTTTCGCGGGATCGCCATCTCATCCCATGACCCAACAGGGGGAGCTATCGACACCAAAAGAATGCAACCACAACTTCCTCTTTTCTGTAACTTTTTGCTAGCGGGAGTTGTAATCTAAAAGTTGAGCCGGAATTCGGCAAGCACAAATCACAAGGTATTCAAAACGATTGACCACTTGAACTGAAGAGATGTTATACAAGTTGTTGGTTCCTCGTAATTGCAACATACAGAACATACCTTTCACATTCATTGATGTTGGCGCATTTTCCTACCTACTACCTCTTACACTTAATACGCTCCATCACCTTATAGATTCAATAATAAACTATGTTTTCATAAATCTTAAAGAGTTATTATGGATGATGGGAAGATTCCAACTTTGACAAATTAAGCTTACCAGTAGGTATACTTGCTGCTTTTGCTAGGTTTGACTTATCCTGTTTTGAGTACCTAAGGTAGGTACTTATCTAACATGGATGACTTTAGCTGTGGTTAACTGCTCCTGTGTCTTTATGCATTGTTTTGTGCAGAAATAAATATTAACTCAAAACGGTTCCAGCCCTTAAACTGTACTACCCACGGTAGGTAGTAACGCCGCTGGACCAGTACTGCTCGGGACTCCGGACTGGTACCGTTGTACTACTACTCCGTACCTACCTAGTTCCGTGGTCTAAATGCGTGCCGCTATGCATATCGTACCAGCAAACCTCAGCTGTACCGGTCTAAGTCCGTACCACTACGGCCTCGGACTGGCATGACGCCGATAGCTGCGAACCCTGTGCCGGCCCGAGCCGTACAAGATGAGTATCTACTTTGTCCCAGTACGATGATTTCCAGAATGACATAACTACCTTACCTACTTCATCCAGTGCAGAGTGGCGCCCTCGTTCTTTACTAGAGGTAGAACACGGTCGACTTCTAAATGCCAATTCCGCACAAGCGATGGATTAATATGCTATTCTTAAGAGTAGTCGGTCGTAGGAGTCCAGTGTTTGGATCTCTCATCAGCAGGGACCCCTATATGAAATACCGGTATTGATTGGCTTGCTTCCCCCATCGTCAACAAGTAGTTCAGATTCCTCACACGCTGATCATTAGCTCTTCTCGAGCCGTCTGTTAGGTAGGTCTTGTACAGAAGCATAGAAAATGTTGAAAATTTTGGATCAGATTACAGAACCATCTACAGTTAGGATTGACGAGAGTATAAATACATGAACACAAGGTAATGGTTCTAACAGTAAGGTATCGGAACTTACTGCCCAACCTGGCACGTCCTGGTGTAGCTGCAGCGGAGAACCTTGCCCAGCGCTGTCAAGCGTTACGTTAGAGGCGCAACATATATACCGTACATAAGTCGTGTGAGGATGGACAGAGGATGAAGTCTTCCCTGACGAGGTGGGTGAGAGCCAGTGGCTATGGCCTGTCATCTGGTTTTCGCCCTGGGCATTCTAAGCCACAATGACATCGTAAGCCATGTTGAATTTATTTCGACAGTTCATACTGACTCGATCGAGCGTCCCCCCAACTTGTGCATTCCACCTGAGCTCATATGTCGAGAACCAAGTATATATTGTCGACTGCTTGATTCGCGCCGTCTGTGTACTCCGAAGATACTGAAGTAGGTAATGACAGGCGTCATCGAGGTCGTATTCTCGCGCGCCATGGATACCGCCCCCCGAGATTCGATCAACCTTGCAGCAGAATGCATAGTTCCACGGAGCTGCGAGGACCTTTAGCCCACGCTCATGGAAGATGACTTCGTGTTGAGCAAAGGCTTGGTCCGTAAGAGAGGCTGCCTGGGCACGGGGCATGAACAGGATTGTACGGTTGTTGAACCAGTCTCCCTATAGGCCCTTTGTCCGCTTAGCTGTGGCCTTGGCACCATCAACAAGCAAGGCAATCTCTTGGGCAGTCATGTGACTATTGAAGAAATCAACATCGTGGGTAACCATGCGTGATTGGAGGTGGATGGTGTTAACAGCCCCTCCGACAGCAACCACGGTTACATCGCCTCCTTTCTTTTTAATGAAGGAGGCGACATTGGACAGAGCCTTGAGCAAGACGTCGCGTGTGAGGTTCGGGATGGGGACTTCCTGGCCAGGGGTTCTTCTTGGAGCGAGCTCTCGTAGTGTATTGGCACTTCGACGTTGCTGCCATGTTGAGAAGCTCTGTCCCATGATGGAAGTGTTAAACTAACTCTTGGTATATATGGTTATCCGGAAGGTGTCAGAGATGCAAAAGGACGAATGCTTAGTAGAAGTAATCACAGAGAGTATGAGGTTTCCCTTAGTATAATCAACATGAGAAGTGAAGGTCAAGTGAGCTGAGCACTCCTTATATCATCGACAGTCGGGCCTTGAGCGTGTATCTAGTATATACTGAGAGTAGATCTTCAGACATGTTGGCTGCAGGTCATTCATAGCCTTTGTGGGGGGCGAGGCTTCACGTAGGCGGCTTCGGCTTATTAGATTCGTGACTGATGAGCCGCACGCCGTCATGGAGAGATCTTGATTCCATCTTCCATCCATGCAGACCTGTGACCATGCCTCGCCGGCCGAGCGGTTAGCCCATGAAGCTAGCATTCATTCATGCCCACGCGCAATACGCTGATGCTACATGGGCTGTGCAATTCTGTGCTTCCTGTCCCAAGATTAGTAAACCAACATATACACCTGATGCCAAGAAACTCTCCACGAAGGTGCTCTGGGTTTATTATACCTAGCTATTTTATGCGCGAAGATTCAGTTACTAGGTTGCCATTTTGGCAGTTTCGATTGCGGTGCCGAGGTCAGTCCGTCAAAGACCGACAAGGGTCAAATATAGCGGCCGTGATATCAGTCCTCCTCGTTGAGGCGACGAGTCTTTGTCATAGAGGCGGGTCCTGTTGTATGGTCAGCTTCCTGTTGGTCTTCGGTCCAATCATTGATGGCATTTGGGTGACGGTCTATACCTAAGGGACAGGGGCAACCGTTCCTAACATGCAACCGCTCTTTATATATAACTGCTCCTAACATGCAACCGCTCTTAACATGCAACCTCTCCTAACATGCATACCCCTTTTCGGTAGGGTCAAAATCCAACCAATCAACAACTCAATATACTGACAGGCCCCCCACCCCCCCCCCCCCCCCCAGTAAGCAAGACCTATCATGTCTGCCGGGTCCTACGGCGGACAATAGAGGTGACTGTTTGTTTTTAATTTTTTGTCGTTTTTTGTTGTTAGGCTAACGTAGGGGTTTAGATAAACTTATTATATAAATGCATACTATTTTTTATTGTTATATTAATTTTTTTAACTTATATATATAAGAATGTATTTTTTTTAATAAAGTTATTGTAGCGCATAAAAGTAAAAATATAATATATAAATATATATAAGCAAAATTAAAGTATATAAGTAAAGAGATTTTTTATATAGCATTTTATAACTATATATAATTAATAATAACTATATATAATTATAATTACGCTTAAATTTACTTATATAATATTTATAATGCTTTATATTATTAACTATTAAGCTTTAATTAAATAGTAACTAAATATTATAATATGTTTATAATATAAAATTTTGTTTATATTAGCTAAGCTTTTATTATTTAATAAGTTAAACGTTAAAAGTATTATTAACTTAATTAAAAAAAATTTTAATTGCCTTTGCTTAATAAAGCTTATACTTGCTTAATTTTAAAATATATTAGCTTTTAATATAATTATAATATGCTTAAGCTTAATTATATAAAAATTTGCTTTATTATATAAAATAGCAATAAAGCAACTTTAAGCTAGCATTATATTAATAAGTAAAAAGTAAAAAAATATTAGCAATAAAGTTATAATTAATATTTATATAGCAATAAAATTAAAGCACTATATTAGTAAAGTATGCTTAATTTAAGTTAATAGTTTTTAATAAATTATAATTATTAGCTATTATAATATATTAATTATAAAAAAGTTTAAAAACTAAGTAGCTTTAATTAAGTACTTAAAGCATAATTAGCTTATTACTTTATTTTAATTATAATTACTTAATTATTAATTAATTTAATATATAATAATAAATAATAGCGTATATATTATTAAACTAAGTATTTAATTAAATTTATTATTATAACTTAAAAATATTAAAAGTAAAATATTTATAAGCAATAGTAAAGCTTTAAGTAATACGTTTATAATTAACTTTTACTTTTTTTATAACTTAAATAATTTTAATTAAAAAAAAAACATATTAAAACTAGTACTAAAGCTAAAAAGAAAAGCTGCTTAATTAAAAGCTAAGGTAATAAAAGTAAAAATAATTTTAGCTTATAAAATATAAGTTAAAATTAAATAAAATTAAATATAAAATAAAAACAAATTAAATAAAAATGTATTTTTTTTACTTATAAAAATAATATACAAAATTAAATAAAAAAGTATAAGTATAAAGCAAAACAAAATAAAAGTTAAATAAAAAAGTATAAGTAAAAACTTAAAAAAAAAAAAAAAAGTAAATATAAAAAGCTTAAACTACTACTAAAAATATAAAACATAATTAAAAAATAAAAAAGCAATAATAAAGTAAAGCTAAATAGCTAAAAGTTATAAAAAAAAATATATACTTTTATTGCTTTATTTAAAAGTAAAGGAAAATAAGTATTTAAACTTAAAGTTATAAAAAAAAAAAGCTTTACTAGCTTAAATATTAAAAGTTAAAACTTTAAAAAGTAGTAAAATATTTAAGTTATATATAAAAAGTACTTATATAGCAAATAAAATTAAAATAAAAGTATATAACAATAATTAAGTTTATATTAAAGTTTATTATTTACTTTATTATTTTTTTAAATTTAATTTAGCTTAGCTAAAAAAATATTATATTTATTAAGCTTTTATATTATATATACTTATAAGCTTTGCGTTTTTAATAGCAAACTTAATTATAATTTTTGCTTAGTTATAATATAGTATACAAGGTTTTTTTTTAGCTAAATATATTTATTTAAATATAGTTATAAGTTATAAAAAGCTTTTTTTATATTAAGCTTATTTTAATAAAGTTAAGTTAAAAGTATATAAATATTAAATATATTAACTAGTAAATAAGCTTAAAAATTAATGCTATTATAAGTAGTAATATTTATAAGCTTTTATTACTTTTTTTTATTTAAAAAAATATAATAATTAGTATAATTATTATTTAAGTTAAGTATTATATAAAGCTAAAATAGTATGTTTAAAATAATATAAAGTTAATTTAGCTATTTTTAAATTTTATATTTATTTTATAAATAAATAAATTAAGCAGTTTTATATTATATAATAAGTATAAAAATAAATAATATTATAATTTAATTTTTAAGCTTATTTTTATTAAAAAAACTAGCAATTTTAATTAAAAAAAAGTACTTTTAAAAATAATAATAATTAGTACTATAATATATATTTTATATTAGTTAATTAAGCTTATATATATACGTACTTTTTAAAATAAAGTTTAACTTTTTATAACTTATTTTATTAACTTTTAATATATTAATTTTAAGTGCTTTTTTTATAAAAAAAGTAAAACTTTTATAGTAAAGTTTAATTTAAAGTTAGCTTTTATATAACGTGCTTAATATTGTTAACGTAAATGTTTAGCTAATTTATATTAATTTAATTTTATTATATATATAGTTATATAATAATATATAGCGCTTATACTATATTAAATAATATAAAATAAGTTATAGTTATTATTATTATTTTAATGCTTTTATTTACGCATATAATATATAAAATAAAATTAAATTAGCTAATTATATATAAATATTATATAAATACTAAATATGTAGTTAAAATAAAAAACCTTATATAAAACTATAAAATAAATTAAAAAAACGCGTTAACTTTAGCATAAATTTTAAAGCTATATTTAGCTAGCTTTAAATATTTATTTATAAACTAAATATAGTTTAAACTAAGTATAGTTTAGCTAGTATAACGTTAATATACTTTATATAAACGTGCTATAATAAATTTTTAATAATACTTATAATAAATTTAAAATATTATATTATAAGCAAAGTTAATTTAGCGTTATTAAATATATATATATAGCAGCTTTTATTTTAAATATATAGTAATATTTTTGCTACTTTGTTTTTTATTAAAAAACTTTTGTAGCGCTGCTAATTAAAGTTATATATACTTAATTAGCAATTATTAATAAATTTACAAGTTAGCGTAAATAGTTTTAATATTATAAATAAATATATTATAGCTTTTATAACATAATATAATATAAAGTACTAAGTTTAAATAATTATATTAAAAGTAAAGCTTAGTTATTTATGCTTAAAGTTGTAAAAAGTTAATTATATAAGTTTATTATAAAAAAATATTTTATTTTTTAAAAATTTTATAAAATTATATATATTAGCAGCAAACAAAATAAGTATTATTTAAATTTTTTAAAATTGTAGCTACTAATATATTAGCTTTGTAGCGTTTAAAAACTTAGTTTTAGTAAGCGTTAAAGTTAACTTTAACTTAAAGCATAATATTATACTTTAATTTAAATTAAAAAACAAAAAGCTTAAGCTATATAAAAAAACTATTATATACTTTAGTAAAAATACGTTGCTTTAATATTGTTTATATTTATATAACCTTATATACTATTATATATATAAACATATATTTATTATTTATTATTTATTATTTATTATTTATTATTTATTATTTATTATTTATT
>MU401682.1:0-57989 GCA_022579005.1 Poronia punctata
TTATAATAAAATATTTTTATTTTTTTAAGTAAAAACTTTTATAAGCTTTTAATAAAAGTAAACTTATATAAAAAGTAGCTTATATTAGTTAATAGTAAACATTTTAGTAGCTATTTTATTATTATTTTTTTTAACTTTTTTATAACTTTTATATTATTAAAGTTAATAATAATAATATAAATAAAATTTTAAGTTTAGTTTATATAAACATAGCTTTTGCTTTTATATATAAATAAGTTATTATTTTAGCGTAAAGCTTTAATTATGCTTATATTGCTAGTATAAGCAAAAAGTTTAATATTAATAACGTTTTTTATAGCTAAAACGTTTTATTAATTTTAAATATTAGCTATTTATATTAATTAAATATACTTTATTTATAATTATTATATTGCTTTAAAAGCTATGTTTTATAAAATTAAATTATGCTTTTTAAGTTTATAGTATACTAAAAAATAAAAGTTATAGTTATTAGCTAGGTTATGTTTTTAAATATAGTATAATATTTTAATTTTAATACTTTTATATTTTTAGCTAAATATAATAACGTTACTAAGCAAAGCAATATATTAAATATGCTTAAGCAAGCGCTTTTTTTTAAAGTGCTACTAACTATTAAAGTATATAATTTTATTTTTATTAAAATTGTATGCTTTTAAACAGTTTTATTATAAGTAAAAGTTTTTTAAATATATTTAATACTTATAACTAAATACTTTTTAATTTAAATAGCTTTAGTAACCTTTTTATTTTTATTTACTATAACTACTTTGCTAATTTATTAAGTATATTACAGCTTATATACTTTGCTAATTATAATTAATAAAAAGCTAAAAAGCTAGCTTATTTATTATTTTTTATTATTTTTTTATAATAATCTTTAGCTAACTTATTATAATTTTAATTTTTTAAAAATATAAAGTAAAGTTGTTTATAATAATAATAAGCTTTTATTTTATAATAATTACTAGCTAGCTATTAATTATAGCTATACTTTTTGCTTTTTAAGTATTTTATTAATTTTTAAGCTAAGTTATAGTAGCTTTAATAAAGTATAAATAAAAAAGCTTATTAAGTTTTTTAAAAAGCTTAAACTTTTTTTTTAATAAGCTAAGATTTTTTTTATTTTATTTTTAATATTTTTAAAAGCAAGATTTGTTTATTGCTTAAAAGTTAAGCTTATTATAAAGGTTTTTATAAGTAAGTTATTTAAAGTTACTAAACCTTAGTTAATAAAAAAAAATAGCTTAAATTATAAAGTTAAATATTTTTTATAAAAAGCTTTAAATTATAGTATTATTAAAATATAGCTTATTATAAGCTTTAATATTTTAATAAAAAAAATAATATTGCTAAAAGTATTTATATAAGCCCTTAATATTATTTAATTAAAATATTTCTTTATAATTATAAAGTATAGCAATAGTAAAAAATTTTTATTTAAAATTATTTAAATAAAAATAATGCTTAATAGCGCTATAAATAATGTTTTAGTTTATATAATTTTTTAAAAAGAAAATTAGCTACTTATAAACTTTATAAGTTAAAGTATATTAAAGCAATAGTTAAATATAAGCTTTTAAAGTTATATAATAATTATTAAAGTAGTAAAAAACTTTTTTAAATTAGTTTATTGTTTTAGTGCTATTAAAAAAAAAGTTAAAACGCTTTAAAAAATTAAAATAAGTTATATATTGCTAAAAAAATATAAAAGTTATATAAAAAAGTAGCAAAATAGTTAATAAAAACTAAAGTTAAATTTTTATAGCTTATAGTTAAAATATTAAAAGTAAAAGTTAAAATAAGTTTTTAGCTAAAAAGTAATAATAAAATAAAAGTTTTAGCTAACTTAAAAGCTTTAAGCTTTAAGTTAATAATAAAAAGCAAAATAAAGCTAGCTAAGTATAAGTAAATAGTTAAAAATATTATTTTTTATATAAAAGCAAAGTTTAGTAAATTGTTTTAATGTTATTTTAAAGCAAAAAGTTTAAGTAGTATAAAGTAGCAGCTTAAATTATAGTTTTTGTTTATAAAACTATAAAGTTTTATAAAAAATAATATATTAAATAAAAAAAACTATATAAAATAACGTAAGCTAAAATAATAAAGTATAAATATGTTAAAAAGCTAGTATTAATTAAAAAAAAATATATATATAATAAAAAAGTATTAGCTAGTATTTATATTTAGTTAAAATTTTAAAGGTTTTTGCTTAAGTAAGCTATTAATTTTTAAAGTTTTTATTAAAAGTTTAATTTTTAAGTTGTTTTAGTTTTTAACTACTAGCTTGCGTATATACAGCTTAAAGTATAGCAAACCTTTTTTATACTTTATAAAATATGCTACCTTTTTTTATTTGTTATAGTGTTTAAATTTTTTTAGTTTTTTAGTTTTTTAGTTTTTTAGCTATTTATTTTTTAGTTTTTTTTTAGTTCTTTTATATTTTTAGTTTTTTTAAATTGCTATTAAAAGTATTTTTTAAATTATAGTTTTATAGCTTTATTAAACTAAAAGTAGTAAGCTAGCTAAGTTATATTTTATAGTTTTAACTTTATAGCTTAATTTATATAGCTTTTACTGCTTAGTTTTAAACTATAATAACTTAGCTATTTTTAAAGCTTTTTTATAATATATTGTTTTTATACTAAAGTTTTTAGCTAATTTTTATAGCTTTTAAAGTTTAAAGTAAGCTAGTATTTTATTTTTAGTTTTTTAATTAAATTATTAGTAGCTATAAAAACTTACTATATTTTTAGCTTAAGCGCGTTTATATATATAAGTATATTATTAATTTCTAGCTTTTTATTTTTTATATATAGTTTACCTTATAAAAAAAAGCTTTTATAAGTTTTATATTAAAGTAAAATTACTATTATAATAAAATTAAAAAATTTTAAAAATCTTTTTAACTTTATACTAAAAAAGGTTTAGCTAAAATAAACGCATTAACTAGGTTTTAAAGGCTTTATATTAATTACTACCTTATAAAAATATTTTAAAAAGCATAACTTAGTATATTATATATATAATAAATAGCTAGGTATTTAAGTTTAAAAAATAACGCAAAACAATAGCTATATATATAAAAACAAAAAACAAGCTAGTCCCTTTTAGTCCTACAGCTACCCTATAACATAAAGCATAATAAGCATGCATGCTAATTATGTTATAATACTTATACTTATACTACTATAAGCATAAGCGCATTAACTAAAGCAGCAACTAAAAATAGCTTAACTAAACTTTATTTAGCATATAAATATGTACTAACCTATATTAATAATAAAAGCTTTTTAGTAAAAATTTTAAAACTTTAAAAGTTTTTTTTTAAGTTATACTACTTTAGCTAATTTTAATAACTTTTATAAAAACTTTAACTTATTATTATAAGCTAACTTATTATTATAAGTTAACTTTTAATTAATAAAGTATGTACTACTATAAAATAACTGTTTTTAAGTCTAATTTGTAAACTTTTTAATTAAACTTTTAACTAAACTTATTAAATAAATAAATAGCTTTAAAAGTTACTTTAACTATAATAAAAAAACTTAATTTTTTATAATATATATATAGTTAAATTAGTAGTAAAAAGCCTTAGCTAGCAATCTTACTAAAAACCTTAATAATAATAAAAATAGTCTTTTAAAAAAAGCACTTTAAAAAGCACTTTAAAAACAACTTAAAAGCTTTTTTAAAAATCTATTTAGCTTTATAAGACTACCTAGCCTTTTAAAACCACTTAGTTTTTTAAAAAGCAATAAATATTAATATAAAAAAAGCTTTGCTTTATTTTTTAATGCAAACTTAAATAGTTAACATATTTAAATTAAAAAGAAAATATAAAAACTTTTATACTTAACTTTAAAAACTTAAAAAACTTTAGCTAGGTTAATAAAAAATTTAAAACTATTTATATAAATATATAAGCTTTTATTAATAAAGTTAATATAATATTAAAAAATACTAATAGCAATACTAGTAAAAGCTAACTAGTATAACTATAGCTAATTTTATTAAAAAAAGCTATAGCTAAATAGTAAAATTTAGTTTTTATAATAAAAAAAAAAGTTTACTTTATAATAAAAGCATTAAAAGTATAATAAACTACTTTAGCTAACGCTTTATTATAGCTCTTAGTATTGCTATTAAAAAAAGTAACTTATTTTAACTTAAATTAAAAAACATTGCTTATAACAAAAACGTATTAAAAAATACTTTTAAAAAAAACTTTAATACGCTAAAGCAAGTTACTTATTAGCAAGTAACAACTTTAATTAAATAAAAGTAGTTACTATAGCATAGTTAGCTATAAACTTTTTTTTAAAGCAAAACGTGCTTATACTAAATTAAAAAAAAGCTTTAATAAATATTTAAAGCTTTTATTGTATAAAAAAGCTATACTTTTGTTAGCAGCTAAGTTAATATATTTATAAATTTAAAAGAAAAATAAAAAAAGTAGCTAAACAACTTTTTTAAAAACTAATTAAATAATAACAAAAGCAACAAAAAAAAAAGCTGCTAGCAAAAGAATAGATATAATAAAAGTTACAATTGTAGTAGCTATAATTATAGCTACTATAAAAACAATTATAAAAAAAACAAATATTAATTTAAAAATTAAAAAAAAATAAAAATAAGTTTTAAAATAAAAATAAACTTTAAAATAAAAACAAATTTAAAAATAAAAATAAAAAGAAAAACTATTTAAATCTAGCAAAGGAAAATAACTTTAAAAACCTTAAATTAAAAAAACAAAACTTATTAAACTTATTTAATAGCAATAATTTTAGTTTAAAATTAAACTAAGCATTTATAATTATAAATTATAACTTTAAGTGCAAGCATTATAGCAACCTTTTTAGTAATTAAAAAAAACAGAAATATTGCAAAAAATGCTTAAAGCAATTAATTAAATTATAAAATATATTTAAATTAAAGTTACTAAAAAGCACTTATATAAAATATAATAAATCTTTTATATTATAAAATTAGCTATTTAAGCACTTAAATAAATGCTAAAAAAAGTTATTAATACTTAATAAAAAAGCCTACTTAGTTAAACTTGTAAACTTAAAGCACTTAAAACTTAATATATATATATTTACTTTTTTAAAAATTTAAATAAAAAAACTTATTAGTTAATTTTAGTACTTTTATTTATATATTTTAGTTTGCTTATACTTTAATATACTTAAAACTATTATTTATTTTAATATAAATATAAGCTAAAATATTATTACTTAAAACTTACTAAAAATAACTAAATACTTTATTAAAAAATAGTTAAGCAAAGTTTAAAATATTAACAAAGGTTATATTAAATATACTAAATAAGCTATTTTGTAAATATATATAGTAAAATTAAATAATACTAAAAAAAAAAATAAGTTAAATTTATAATATTAGCATAAGTTATTAAAAATATTATAAAACCTTATATATTATTAAAAACGGATTTTAGCAACACTTATAAAGCTAAAATCGATTTTAAAACCTAATTAATTAGCTTTAACGCTATAAAAAGATTTAAAACTTTTTTTAAAATTTAACTACGCTTATATTTTTGTATTTAAAAAATAACTTTAGCTTAAAAAGTAATCCTAGGCCTTAAAAAAACCTTATTAGCACTTACTTTATATAAGTTATTACTTTTAAATAAAAGTTTTATTTTTAATTTTAGCTATAAAAACGCAGTTTTTTTATTTATAAAATTAACAACTTTAAATATTATTATTATAGCTAACTTTTTACTTAAACTAAAAAAAGTTAAACAAAGTACTTAAGTAGGCATTATTAATAAATAAATAAAAATTAAAATATAAAAAACTACTTAAAAAAGTTATTTAAAAGCAATAGCTATAGCTATAGTTTTATTATAAATATTATTTTTTATAAAAGCTTTTAATAAAATAAAAGTTATAAGCAAAGTACTAATTAAGTACTTTATTAACATAAGTATTTTTAATTAACTATTATACGTAGTACTAGCTACTAAAAAATATTTTACTTTAAGTAAAAAGCTATAAAATGCTATAACTTAATTAAAAGTTATAAAAATATTTAATACTTTAACTTTTAAAAATAAAAAAAACTAAACTAAAAAAAGCAATAAAAATAAAAAAACAGCTAATAAACGTTTTAAAGTAATTAAATTCTTTTTAACTATAAAAATTTAAAAGCTTTTTTTAAAAAAAAAGATTGCTAAACTAAATAGTTAATTTATTTATATTAAAACTAACGCTATAGCAAGTAAAATTTTTTAAATTTTAAAAGACTTTTTAAAAATTTAAACTAATTAAAACATTATAAACATTTTAAAAAATAATTAAATAAAAATACTATTAGTAAATAATTAGTAATAAATAAAATTAAATAGCTAACTTTATTTTTTTAGTATAAAAAATAAAGTAATAGTTAATAAAATATTTAATAAGCTTTATAAATAAAGTAAAATAAAATAAATTAATAAACTAAGCTTTTTTGCTTACTTAATATTTATAGCGTATTATTAAGTAAAAAAAAAAGTTTAAACTAAACTTATAATAAACTTATAAGCTTTTAATAAAATAGCAGTTTTTAATAACTATTTACTATTATTTTAATTTAAAGTAATTAAATTAGTATGCAAAAAAAAATACGTTATTATAGTAAATATTATAGCTTTTTTTTATTAATTTAAAGTATATTTAAACTATAAAAACTAATTTACTATAGTAAGCCTTTAAGGTTTAAAATGCTTAATTATTATACTTATAAGCTTTTATAATTTACTTATATATATTTAAAAGTTTATAAATAAAACGCTAAAACTATACTACTTATTTTACTAAGCTTTTATTAATAATATTATAATATTTTTAAATAATAAAGCTAGTTACTTAGAGCACCTTTATAAAGTATTTAACTTTTTTAAATAAAAACGTATTTTAATATTTTTAAAAAAATTGTTTTTAAAATATTTTTTAGTTAAATTGCTAAGCTTTTATATTAATTTTTTTAAAATAGCAATAACTAAATATTAGTTAGCAGCTTTTTAAAACCTAGTTTTTTAAATAACTTAAAAGCTTTAAAATAATACTTTAAAAGCAGCAGCTTTTTTTAAATACTACTACTATATTATACTTAATATACAAAACTTTTATAAAAGCAAAAAACAGCTTTATTAAATAAAAGCTATAAAAAAAAAAAAGTTATAAATAGTAACTTAAAAAAGTAGTAAGCTTACGTTTAATTAACTTATTTTAAGCTAATAAAAGTTAAAATAAAGTTTTTTTAAATAATATAAAATTTAATATATAAGCATACTATTTTTAAGCACTATAATTTAGCTAAAACACTTTTTATATAAGTTAACGCTTTATTAAAAAAAAGCTTTAAAGTTATATTATTTTATATTAAAAAAAAGTATAAATAGCAGCTTAAAGCAACTATTTTAAATATTTAAGTAAAACTTATAATATTTTTAAACTATTTACTTTTATAGCTAAAATTAAAATATAAACTTTTAAAAATATAAGTAGCTTATGTTATTTAAGCTTATAAATAGCTAAAAACTATAATTAAAGTATTAAACAACTTTATAATAGTACTTATAAACTACTTTGCTATTAAAAGTATTTTTAACTAAACTAGTTTTAATATAGCTTTAATAAATTAAGTAAATAAAAAACTAGTTAATGCTTTAATTTATTTATTATAATATAAACTATAAACTTATTATATACTAAAATAGCTTAATTTTGTACTTAACGCTTTAAGCTATTTTTAAAACGTTACTAATAAAATAAACAAAAATAAAAAAGTAGTTTAGTTAAATAAAAAACTAACTTTTAACTAAATATAGTTAGTTATAAAAACTACTACTATTATAAACTTAAAAATAAAAAAAAAGTTTAAAAAAATATAAAAAAAACTTAAAATATAGCTAAATTTTTTAATAAGTTTAAAAAGAAAACAATAAAAACGTTATTAACTTTTTTAAGCTAGGCTACTTTTTTATAATTGTTAATAAGTTAATATATAACGTTAACTAAAAAAATAACTAGTAACTATATATTTTAAAAAACTTTATTAGTATGTTTATAGCTACTGCTTATAATAATAAATACTACTTTAAAAAAACAATATATGCTATAAAACTTAAAGTAATACTTAATTTAAAAAAAAAATAAAACTAGTTAAAAAGTATATTAATTATTATAATACTTATAAGCTTTATATAATATTATAAGAAAAACTATATAGCTTATACTAAGCTACTTAACTAGCAAACTTTTAACTTATAAAAACTATTACTATTAACTTTATTATAAAACTTTTAAAGGTTAAATTAACTAATTTACTATAAAAATTAAAAAAATAAAACTATTTTAACGCTTTAATAATAGTTACTTATATTATATTTAAAAAGTTATTATTATTATTAAGTAATATAAAGTATACTATAAAAAACTAAGCTAAGGTGTTTATTTAAGCTGCTTTAACTGCTAACTAAAGTGCTTTTTTAAGCATTATTTTAAATTAAAACTAAAAATTTACTTTAGCTTTTTAAAAAAAACTTTAAAAAGGTTTTAAAGCTAGGCTTTTAATATTAATAGCTTATTACTTATAAACTAATAAAGCGTTAAAGCAAAAAAATTAAATAGTTAAAATAGCTATTTATTTTTACTATTTTAAATACTTAAATTATAAATAAATTAACTTATTGCTAGCTTTATAATAAAATTTAAATAGCGCATATTTTAAAATAATTAAAGCTTTAGCATATAAACTATTTTTTAAATTTTAGCTTTTTAAATTTAATAATATAATTATATAATTTAAAAGCTTATTAAAATTAAACTTAAATACTTTAAATACTATTTAAACTTATTTATGCTAAAATGCTAAGCTAGCTATAAACTTTACTACTACTTAAGCTAAGCAATACTATAATAAAAAGTATAAACTTATTAAGTTTAATATAAAAAACAAAGTTTACTTTTAGCTATATTGCAGTTATTATTTACTTAAACAACTATTTTAAAAGTACTTATAACAGCGCGCAAGCTTATAAAAAATAAAAAGAAAAATTAAAAAACTAGCTTATAAAATTAACTTTTTTAAAACTTTTAAAATTTACTTAGTTATTTTTATAGCTTACCTATTTTTTAAATAAAAAAAAAACTTATTTTATAAGTTTATTTTAGCTTTTAGTTTTATTTAAAATAACTAGCTAAATTAAAATAAAGTAAAAGATTTATTTAAAGTTAAAACTATTTTAAACTATTGCTTAAATTGCTTTAAAATAAAATATTAGTACTTAGTTAAATTAAAAAAATATAGTTATAAAAATAACTAGTAGCGCTTAAAATAGCAGCTATATAATATAAAAGCACTTATTAAAAAATACTAAGTTTAAAAAAAAAAGTAAACTAAAAATAAAAAAATAAACTATTAATTAGCTTAGCTATATTTAGCGCAAACAACTTTAAAAGGTAAAGAAAATAAAAAAAGTGCAAAAATAAAAAAATTTGCCTTTATTTACATTTGTTAAAGTTAACGCTAATTTTTTAAGTAGCCGGCATTTAATACAACGTATTATAAAGGGACCTAAAAAATAAGGTCCTATAGCCTATAAATTAAATAGCTAAATTAAATAAGGACTAGCGTACTAAGGTTAATTAGTTAAGTAATAACCAATTAACCTAACCTTGCTAGATTTCTTTCTTTTACAGGATTAATTTATAAAATTTACTACACTACTTTATAGTTTTTTTTATTATAAGTATAGCGCTTTTAAAAAGTTAGCTACCTATAAAAAACCAACTTTGTTTATTTATAATATATAAAATATAATAGTTTTTAAAAAATAATAGCACTTTAACCTTTTAGCGCTGCAAATAGCTTTATATAACCTTTTAAACAAGCTTAGAAAGCTTGTAATTAGCCCTTATAAAAGGCTTTTTTTTGCTACCTTTAAGCTTAGGTAGTTAAGCCTTTATAAGTAGTGCTATATTAATTTTTATTGCAAATTTAAATAAATTAAAGTCTAGATCAATTAAACTACAAAAAAGACAAGTATATAAGTCTGTTAATTAAAAAAAAACTAAATATAAACATCACATTATAGCAAATTATCAAAATAAAAAAATAATTCTATAAAGATTTCTTAATATTTACTTATGCAAATCCTCTACCTAAGATAGCTAGTCTGTCCGCTAAATATCCTTGGCAATTCTAGCGCCGGTTGCAGTTTTTCAAGAGAATGCGGTACTCGTAAATCCAACATGGTCCTCCTTTATGGTCAATAGGTAGGTACTGAATTTAAATTGCAGGAAGGAACAGCTACGTCTTACCTGTGAAACAGCTTGGTTATCGTAGGTATTACTACTTCATCGAGTAGGTGTTCGACTACCATATTTTCTGTTTCAAGTAATAAGAACCTATTTTTATGTTTCGACTCCAAATGCCTACCTAGATCTAACATAGTACGATGGGTATTCCGTAAGGCTTTTCCTACGAGACCGCCAAACGAAGCTTGCCGTGGTACCTCGGGAATGGCAGATGGTACCCCGACCGATTCGAAAAGCCCTAATGACCGGTGTCACAGTCGCCCATATCGACTCACAGAACACGGGCATAGGGCTAGGTAATTAGCATGCTGGCCAATAAGACGATGAGGCTGTGTTGTTTTGATTATGTGTGCGCCGGCCGGCCTAACCAGCTTCAACACGTGGCCCGGTCAGAGACGAATCCATCCTCCTGGTAATAAAGGCTAGACAAGTAGGTAGGTAGCCATTCGTCTCCAATGTCCATAGGTCGAGCCTCGTTCAATCTTACTCGAATATCTCGAACCCGACAAGGTCAGGAGCGGCCGAGTTCCCGCTGACGGAGAATACGACTTCGTTCTTGCCGCTTTTGAAGCCGTCCACTTCGATGAACAGCCTATCCGACTCCCACCAGTCACCACCGGAGATCGGGAATGCCCAGCGCTTCGGTTCCCCACCGTTGACCGCCACCGTCATGTTGCGCGTGTTGGAGCCCCAGTCCCAGGCTGTGCCGAGAGCCAGCTCGTAGTTGATGTAGTCGACACCTATGAGTTTCGTGCCTTCGGGCTCTGACGCGGCAACGTCAAAAGCCGCACTGGCTCCTTCCCCTGGGATGGTGATCTTACTACCAATAGGGGCGCACTCTGCATCGCTGCTGCTACTGCTGCTGCTGCTTCTGCTGCATGCAACCTCTGCCGCGCTTCCAGAAAGCGTAGAATTGGCTACCGAATAATATCCAGCAGGTTGTGGGGCCGACTTGGGCAGCGCAATGTCAGAGAGCACCAACAGTTTCATTTCGTGGCCTGCGAGCTCCACTTCGTAAGTATCTGAGATGGTACCAATGTCTTCGCTAGCCCAGACGTCGCGTGCTGAGGCCTTCGAGACGTTGACTGCAGCTAAATTAACCTGCACGGTTTGCGACTCGTTACGCCAGTTTGCCATGCCCAACACCATCCTGGAATCTGACAGCTCGCCGGCCCATATGTCCCATTCCTCTTCGGTATATCGCCTGACCAACCGCGCCTGCTTGGCCAGGGGGTCCTGGTTTATTGCTATGACTTCCTTGTTGCTCAAGATGTCAAAGGCTTCGGCTGGCGTGATGTCGAGAAGTGCGGGGGCGCCTATCTTCATTGCTGCCTTGTTGATCGCCCACATGCTAAAGTGGAATTTCTCTTCTTCGCGGGATAGGCCTCCCAGCCCGACGCTATTATTGGTGTGAGCCTAATAACTGCCGACTATCCTTCCTCAACTTGTGTCCGACTACTCACATCAGCATGTCCATGTCTGGGAAAGCCCCCACGGTCGTAGATCGGTGGAAAGGCACGACTTGGTTGGTAATGCGCCATATGCTTCGCCATTCATCATAGATGTCGTTGCTGATTCGGTATATATTTCCAATCGGTGGCGCCCATTCGCCCAGGTCCGTGCCTATGCCCCATTGGCAAATGAAGTAGCCGATAGCACGGTCTGTTGAGTTCAACGCCTCGGCCATCTTCTGGTGGCGAGTGGGCGAAGTAGCCACGGGGTCCTCATAATCTACCGGCGAGTCTGGAGATACCGCGAAGCAGTTATCATACATGGGCGGATGTCAGTATTCTTGCATTCTGGCTGCGGCGTTCTGTGGTACTTACTTGAGGCTATCTCCACCCCACTCGGCAAAAGACTCGGCATCGATCTCCTCGTAGCCTGCGCAAAGAAGCCTTATTAGGCGCCGCATCTTCGGGTGTTTCTAGTCCGGCGCATATGTACTTATGCAACGCACCTAAAGAAGCGGGCAGATCCGTTGAGCCGCACTGGTAATACCCGGCGCCGGAATAGAGTCCGAACTTCAAGCCTAGGTCATGCAAGTAATCGCCCAACACCTTCCCTCCACCCGAGGGGAAAAGATCGGGGTCCCATTGCAGACGGCCGTCGGCATCCCTATCTCTGCTCATCCATCCGCAGTCCGTCGTCACGTGGTCATAGCCGAGATCTGCCAGCCCTAGCTCGACGAGCCCTCGCGCATTCGACGTGATGATCTCTTCGCTCGGGTTGCAGGAGTAGTAGTTATAGCTGTTCCATCCCATGGGCGGTGTCGCGCTTTTATACAGCGTAGCGCCCACCCGGGTGGCCAGCAGTAGCCATGATGTTTGAGTGATGGCCATTGTCAAATCTCTCCTTTTTTTTTTCAGTTTATGAAGCTGTGATAATCCACCCCAGGTAGAAAAGAAGCATTCATATTTATCTAAATCTCTCTGTTTGAGGAATATATATATATATATATATATATTGCGTGACGACATACCGTAACTCCCCTTCCTCCAAAGCAGGGGATACATTGGTAGATATTTTCCACGGTTGAAACCTCACCGTAGAAGTCCGGTCTAAGCCTTAGAAAGTATATTTCTCCATTTACTGGATGCTGTTTCTTCTTCTTCTTCTTCTTCTTTTTTCTCCGCATCGTTAAGTTTGCCGATCTGGATTGCATGCACTCCGGGGGGCAAATGCGGGTAAGCGCTCCTATAAGCTTCAACTACACGTACATAGATAGGTACCTACCATTTACCCCAGACTTTCTTCACCCCGCCGCGCCGGTGGACCCCCCCGGGGAAATGGGGCTGCTTCTTTCGGTGGGTGGGTAAGTAATTAAGCCGCATTTTCTGTTGATAAGTCGGGTACTCGTATATCATTTTTTTCTTTCTTTTCATCTTGAAGGTTGTTTGTGCTGGGATTGACATTGACGGGGTAGGTAGTGATGGTATGTTCGTAACCAAGGTCAAAAGAAGGAGAATTGTGAGGAAGGGTTGGAAAGGGATGGTTATATAGAGCTTAACCTAGGCACGATATAATACCTACATAGTATAGGCACGTTCATTGTGGTCAGGTATGTATAAGTATGTATGTATAAGGCCGTTTGAGACGCTGAAGCCATTTCTACAAGGACCTTTGATGTGGAATGATACGTAGAGGACTCTAGTATGTCATTAAGAGTATGATGCTTGGTATCTCCGTGGTTTTGTTGGCTACTATACGCGCCCCCCGGTGATATACATCGTGGAAGCTGATACTCCCCCTCTTTCACGGATTATGTTCATAAGTGTACGTTGTGAACTTGGACAATTTCGTTTTTTGTTGTTGTTATTTATCATCATAAGTATTCCGTACGATGGGACCAATCCCTCTACTCTGCTTAGCATCATCTAAAAAGTCTATAACATCTACCCAATTATCAAACTCTGTCAATCGAATCCTCTCCCTCTTACTCAACAACGCGCTGTGGCGATCTGGCCCGAACCCCGTCCCGCACATCTCCGTCAGGTGATGAATCCCCAATTTCAGGGGTAAAGGCGCACGGGCGACATTATTCATGAACAAATCGACTGCCTCCCACGGACAATTCTCGTAGCCGGCGAATAGAGCCGGGTTGGCGAGTAAGGCGCGAGCGGACATTAAGCCGGCCAGCTTCGGGAGATGTGGCTTTTTGATATTAACGACGTCATCATCGCCTCCGGTAAAAGTAGGAGACTGTTGTTGTTGTTGTTGTTGTTGTTGTTGCAAAAGATGCGAGGTATAAGGTAATGTCGAAAGAGTGAAAACATCCCCGGATACGAGAATAGGCACTTTATCACCAAACATATCCGTCAACAACTCCAATGCGTCGAGATTGATAGGGATGCTGGACTGCGTGTGTCGCGTGCGCGGATGGATCGTCAACCAGTCGATATTCCGATCATGTACGTCCCCCAGAACAGTGGTGACGAAATCGACCGTCTTGCGCAAGTCTCCGTGTACGCGGATCTTGACGCTCACGCTTCTACCCTTGCCGTCGGGGTTATCGATGTCGGCCTCTTTGCCTACACCCCATCCGTCCTCGTGGAGACGTTTCCGAGTGGCCACTAGCATGTCGCGGACTAGTTCGCGCTTTTCCATGAGGCCGGCGCCGAGGGTTTGCGCGCAGGCCCACGATTGTGGGCAGCCGCAGTTTAGGTCGACGCCGTGGACGAAGGGCGCGGCGAGGGATGAGGCGCGGGATAGTTCCAGGGGCGAGTTGGCGCCGAATTGGGCTATGGTGGGAAGTTCGGGGGTGGTGGTGGTGGTGGTGGTGGTTGAGATGGTGAGGTCGCTGTCGCGAGCGAATTGGTTTCTGTTGAATTCTTTGGCGAGGATCATGGGTGTCCAGCAGAGGTCTGTGCCGTAGTGATGGACTGTTTGGCGGAAGGCGAGCTGTGGGGATATTTTAGAATGTGTGATGAATGTGAAGAGGATGGGATAGACATGACGAGATTGTCTGGTTCTTATATGTGAATAGGAAAGGGGCCCTGGTTTACCTTGCTGTATCGCACCATGGGCGCGCATGCGTACAAGTATCTGTTCTGCGACTTGGCGGCATCGAATAGTTTGAGAGGACTATTTCAACGAGTTAGTCTAGAATTTTGTTTTTCTTTTCAACCGAGTTATAAGATGGATCAACTCACTGTGTCCTCGAGTGAGGAAACTCTTGTGCCATATCGGATTCCATCTTGGTCATCTGTATCCCTGCTGTCTCATTTTAAGAGAATAAAAACCGGCCTAGCTGATTGTTTTCGAATCACAGATGTATAAGCTCATATACTTCGCTACAAATGAATCAAGTCTAGTATACTTGATGTCGATGTGTATGAGTTCCCTTTTTTTCCTATGCAACTAGATAACTATTATTTTTTCGACAAGTTTGAAAACGACTTTCTTGCCGATGGTGGGGCTCTATCGAGGGGTTTGTACGTAGAGGGGCAGAAATTCTCTCCCGGCGCAGAGTAATTATCTGTACCCTGTTACGGGTCACGGTCTATGTAACCCACCCGACATGTGAAGAGTAGGTAAATTTACAATCTAACCTACCAATTCAACACTCCAACATGTCGCCAACGAACAGGACTACTACTCGATGGTTTGATTAAGTAAGCAGGGTATATGTAAATAACGGCAAGAGGCGCTAAGTATATCGCCTTTGAACAAGACTCTATCCCCCGGTTACAACTCCCGGAATGCAAGGCCGTTGGAGGAAAGTCGCGAATTTCCGCTTAACGCCGTCGGTAACCTACGAGCAGTGGGTTGTTTTAGCTGGTAACAAGGCGGCCAGCCATACCCGCCTCAGTATTAGTAATTACCAAGTGTACCAAGTGTAGGTAATTATACCATGTGGTTATTGCCTGTTCCTGATTTCTGTTCCTTAAAAGCTTGATTGTCGAGTCATAAAAGGTTTTCAGGTGGAGATTCTCCCTGCCCAAAAAGGGTTATGCTTTGGTTATTTTGGTGAGTTTCTACATTACGGGCCCAGACTAGCTACTTACCTTATGCAGGTGGAATAGGGCTACGATCGGAAAGGAGTGCGTAATGTGGCTGCAAATTCGGCCTAAAAGACATCACAAAACGCTGTTACCCCCCATCTTTACCCGTGCTCGCTAGTCGCGTCCGTCTGGCGGGGAAAAGGATCTGGTACGATGCGTGGTAAAGCTTACATTTCTTGTGATGAACTCGAAGTAAAAACATGTATATATAGGTTGAGTATGCTCTATTGAATACCATCGGATCGGAACAGACATCGCTATAGAGCTTACTCACAAACTACCGTATATTGACAACTACATACGCCGTCAACCACTCCAACTCTTTCGACTCGCAAAGTAGCCCCCCCCCAAAACTCAAAACTCCACGTCTCGCCTCTTCCGCTAAACTAAAATCACAAAACGCCACACACCAATTACGCGAAGATGGTTCAGATCACGGATAAGGAAGTTGGACCTACGGGTTTCGGCTTGATGGGCTTTACCTGGAGGCCTAACCCTTGCTCAAAAGAGCAGGCATTTGAGGCCATGCGCGAAGCCGTTAAGCAAGGAAACGTTTTCTGGGTCGGCGGCGACTTTTACGGACCACCAGATTACAACAGCAACGTACTTCTCGAACAATATTTCGAAAAGTACCCCGAAGATGCCGACAAGGTTGTACTCAGCTTGAAAGGCGGCTGGGATCCATCGACATTCACGGCTGATGCGTCACCCGAGGGAACACGCAAGTGTCTTGACAACTCGATTCGCCAGCTAAACGGGCGGAAGAAGATCGACATCTTTGAATATGCTCGTCGAGATCCCAAGGTGGATATGAAAACCTCATTCGAAACTATACAAAAAGAATATATCGATACTGGCAAGGTGGGCGGCATAGGCTTATCTGAGGTGCGAGCCGAGACCATCCACGAAGCCGTCAAAATTGCAAAGATTGTAGCTGTTGAAGTCGAGCTTTCGCTGTGAGTCTTGTCGTGCTAAATTAGAACCATCGTTGTACACGGGCTAAACAATCTTTATAGTTTCAACACCGATGTGTTGTACAACGGCGTGGCTGAGGCCTGTGCCAAGTATGACATTCCCATCGTCGCCTATTCTCCGATAGGCTCAGGTTTTCTCACGGGCCAGATTAAGCGCTACGAGGATATCCCAGAGGGTCGGCTCCAGAGACACATGCCGCGTTACCAACCAGGTGAAGCCTTCGATCACAACATTAAGCTTGTCTACAAGGTCGAGGAAATGGCAAAGAAGAAGAGCTGCACGCCTGCCCAACTCGCCCTCGGCTGGATAAGAGCGCTGAATGGCCGTCCAGGCATGCCCAAGATCATCCCTATTCCGGGTGCGACGACAGTTGAACGCATAAAAGAGAACGCGCAGCTAGTCGAGCTGACGGATGAGGATATGGCTGCTATTGACGAGATCCTGGATAATTTCAAGCCGCTAGGCAACCGTAATTTCCATCTCATCCCCATCGAGACATGAAATCCTATTCATACAAGTTAGCCAACGAGGCCAGACGAAATAGTCAAAATTATCGCGCGTAGATAGTGTATGGTATCAGGCAAGAATAGTTTCCACATGGTTCGAGCGAGAGCTCTTTTGAGTATTGCAGAATTCTTGAAATGTTCATCATGCATACGAGTACTTTTATCAAGGCGGCAAGGGGAGGGGTTTGAGAGAAGTACTTACATTCAACTGCACTGAGAAAATCGGGAATATTAGTTTCATAGGTGAACACGTCCCCAAAGTGCTCAAGTATCATGTCTGTCCCATTTTATGAGGCCTAACCTAGCATGTACAAGTAGGTAGGGGAGAATGAGATTTGAGGATGCTGACAAGAGTCGCCTGATGGCCCTTTCGGCTGCAAGACATGATCCTCGATGAACACACAGGAATGAAATTATAGGAGAAAGAAAGGGGAAATCCATATGGAATATAGACGATAAAATTTAATTTTATATTTCTGACCTAATTAATATAATTCAACGGGGTCTAGACTACTTTGGGTGTAGCATGTGAGGAATTACGTAAGACCGATAACCACCTACACAGAAATTGTGCAGATACCTCAGTACGTGTAATACTTGTCGCGTTAAGTACCTGTATTTTACACTGTATAGCCGTTACAGGTACCTGGTGGACGTATGCGGGCTGGAGTCTTGACCACTCGTCACCATCAATTGCAACCCCGAGAATTGGAGTGTTGGGGGATATTTTCCCTGCTCCTATCCCACTGCTGCCCCCGGACCGCGATAAAACGCGTACATACCGAACAGCTTCACGGATATTCAAAGACCAAAAATAATGCGCTCGGAATAGATAACAGTTGATGTCCATGTATGTAAAGCCCGAGCTTTTTTTGGCACGATAATATGTACACGTTGAGGTTATCGTGAATTGCTTCGAAACAACCTCGGAGCCCGTCGTGCCCGTTTTCCAGCTCAACTTTTCAACTCTCACTTTTCACTATCGCGCTCTGCACGCTAAACTATAAACGGGAGATAATAAGTACATAGTACTTATTACTCTATAATACTAAGGCTATTATAGCAGCAATAAATAAAGAAAAATAAAAAAATAAAAGCTATAGGTACATTTTAAGTTATTATAGTTACTTAATATATATTTGCTTTTTTAAGCATATTATATATATATACTTGCTATTGCACTTATATAGGTAGTAAGGTAGGTCTTATATACATTAAGGCAACTGATCATTTGTAGCCCTTATATTGACTTCTACGTTGCAACGTAGGTACCTAGGTATTGCCTTAGCAAACCAGTAAGATTAGGTATATAACCGCGTTGCTACGGTACCTTGCTGTTTATGGTCTAGCGTGCAGAGCCAGATAGTGAAAAGTGAGAGTTGAAAAGTTGGGCTGCCCGTTTTCTTGGGCGTGGGTCAAAGCGTCAAGTTTGAAATTTACCCAATTTGGCTAGCTGGAACCGACTTCCCTTCACGTGCCTACCCACTCGCAGAGTGTACCACTGTGTGTAGGATCGCCAAGAAGGCATAGAGGTACATCCTGCCTTAATTCGAAGGAGCCCCACCGAACTTTCCTATTGCATGCATATAAATTATTAGACGCAGGTTTGCATATCCATTTCGGCCCAGTAATTGGCCAGGAATTGGCCTGTGAAGTAGCGGTCGTGATCTTGGGAAGTAGAGGAAGTTAGAGGTCCGTATGGAACCACAATACGATATCTATCTGAACGATCGTCTCTCTCTAATACCTCCTGAATTTGTTCCTGCGATCCTACCAAATCGTAGGGAATTATTTACGTTTCTTTCCAACGAATTCAATGACGGCAAGACAAGCCAATTCGGTCCACAGAGAAGCTGCGATTGAAACTGCAATGTTCGGCGTTTAAAATTCGGGGAGGCGATTAGAAGCGACCATCTGGTATCACCAGTCGTCGTCACCCAAGCGAACCTGTGATATAGGTAACGCGCAACTTACCTATCTATTGCATCCAATGCGCTTAAACCAATAAGCTTCGCCTTTGCTCCTACAATATCTCTATCTCACTTGCTCCTCACCGAAGCTACTATTTTGGGGGGGATTGCTCGTCGCTCGTTTGCCAATTGTGCTATTCATTTCCAGCTGTTGTTCGTCGGGACCACCAGAAAGACAAGAACCTGTGTGAACACGCCTTTTTTTGTATCAGGATCCCGAACGCCCTCCACGACCCGTTTTATGACGATCCAAACGATCGCGAAAGTTGATGCGATTTACACATGGGATATACGGTACTCGTGCAAACCTGATTGTGGTGTCCGCCATATTCGTGCTTTTGCTCAGTATCTAGCTGCACGCCGTCTCTGATATCGATCTTGTTCACGGAACCAACCTACTAGAAAAAGAAAACCCGTCGCATATACGATATAACGAAAAAGAACCTGCTAGCGATGCAGACCATGTCGAATACCACCGCTCGCCATGGACGCTCCGGCTCCGGCTCTAGCACTGCGACTTATCCGTCACCCGCCTCGCCGACGTTAACCAATCCCGACATGATTCTGCCCGACTACGATGAAGGTCCCGTTTCTCCCGACCGTTCTCATTCCCCCCTCATGGCATGGAAGAATGCTCATGTAGCCGATATGGGGTTCGATCTCTCTATGAGCACATTTACCACCAGTTCGATATCAACCACGACCCCGATCATCTACGGCAATGGAACAATGTTATCCGATATTGGCGAGGTCACAGAAGTCGAGAGCACATGTGACCGTACCCGGTCCCGGTCTAATTCAAATAGGAGCGACTTTGGCATGGTGCCGAGCACCGAACTACAATACGAGGCGATCAAACAGAGGATAAAGCAGTCCAGACTTGCTCACCAAAGGCAAATATCCGTCGGTTCCAACAGCACCGTCACGGGAAATGACCAGTCAGGCTTATTAGGCGAATTTGACGACGCCGTCAGCATTGACGACAGCAATTTCCAAGGAGACGATGAGGATAGCGTAGCTGATTCGTATATCGATGACGAGGCAGTTCAACAAACTGTTTCAAAAGCTCAGGGCCATCACCCTTCGAATGCCGAAGAGGCAAGATATTCTAGCCCGCTCAGCCGCAGAGCTGAACAGATATTAGCGAATGCGAAGCGACGTTTGACGGTGAGTAGCTCCGTATGCACTACAAATACTTCGATATGCTAAAGCTTAGCAGACAATGGAAGATAATCTGAATCGGGCACGATCATCGCTTGATTCACCGTCTTTATCATCCCTGGGCTCTTATTCAACGCCTTCGCCCCAAGTTGGGCGCCCTGCCACCGCCGTTAGCGTGAGGGGTGACCAAGACGGCAGGAAAGTGGTGAATGGACACAACCGAATATCTAGCGAGGGTAACGTCCCAACTGAAAACAAGCATACGGCATCAACGCAGAGATCCTCGAGTGCTCTGGGTACAGCTGGTGGGTATCGACGTCCTTCCCACGCAGCTGGAAACGGTAATGCCGGCCCTACAAGCCGTTCATTGTATGGGACACCGCATTTCGCCAGCAGCAAAATATCATTGCATGCGCAAGAACGGACTCTTGCGCCATTGGGCGAAGACGATGTTCTAAAAGACCAGGAGAACGCCGACGTGGATAGTGATGTATCCAATGGGGAAGTCTTCTTGACTCCGACGCTAGGGACATTCTCTGACCAGAGCCTGAGACGATCCACCTCGTCTGCAACTATGCGTGACCTGAAGGACCAAATGAATGATCTAAAGGGGAGATTGGCAACATTACGAGACCAGGCACGTGCGGACACTATGAAACGTCGGAGCTTGCAGAGCCTACGGACCCCTAGCCCTTTTACTCACGCTCGCGTCGAGCAGTGGTACGCTGAAACGAACGCTCACGATGATGGTATAACCTCCCTTGGCGGCACAAATACCGCAGCCGCGGAAAATAAAGACAATGTCGAAAACCAGACGAGCGACCCACTGGGACGAGAGAAGCAATCGCCCGTCGGTGAACAATTAGCGACACCACCTCCCGAAGAAGAAAAAGCCTCTCTACCGGCACCAACTGCGGTTGATGGGATATCAGCCTCTCCCGCAGGCGTTGTTGATCAACTGCCCGAGCTTGAAGTCCAAGCCCAAGATGGGCCAAAGAAGGAACTAGATGGTGCTGTTGATGATCTTGATGATATTGACGACATGAGGACAGAGGATGGCTACGAGCTAGCAGAAGAAACCAATGATATCGACGACACTGCAAGCGAAAGCGGGGAATCCTCCTATCATGATTCAGTCCAGGTTCAAGTTTCCCATGAAGATCGCGAAGATGCTTTTGATTACGAGCATTTCTTTTTGCACAGCGCTATGGGTAGTATGAGCCGGAGGCGCTTGCGCCGGTCTGGAAGCAGCGACAGTCTTACCTCTGACGATTCGGTGGAGACGGCGAGGGGGCCCACTGCATCCTATCCCCCCAGTGTAACAACCACGAAAGTTGGCCGTCATTCCCGCCGTGGGAGCGCAGACTCAATCTCCACGCTCGACTCTTTTGCAACGGCAACTGAAGGCCGGCGAACTAGGACAAGTTACCTATATCAAGATGATAATGGCGACGACTATTTCGCGCAGGTAAACGGTCTCCCGGAACGTGCTCGGACGCACACACCCGAGACTGCGAAACGAAAGATTGGTGGCTTAGAGAATGGCGATTTTTATCTCCACCCAAGCCGGTCACGGACATCCCTCACTCGCCGCCCGCAGAGCAGCGCCGCCAGCTTTCAGCACCGGTCGACGGCGTCGGCTGGAACCAACAGAAGCTTCCCGCTAGTCAACAAGTCAAGAATGAGCAGGGGAGCGCCGACCCCCGAGGGCTCTAATAACTACGATCTCAAGCGAATTTCGGATACTCTCATGAACGAAACTGCAAGCATCTGCGATAAAGAGAGCCTGTACGGTGGTGACGGTGCAAATTCCATGCGGACACTCCATAGAGACGATCAAATACTCATTGAGCGACTCGTTGGCAGCCTTGGCCGTTGCGTTTTAGGACTGACAGAGGCGGGACGCGCCAGCAGCGAAGGGAGGGCATTTCGACGCAGGATCGAAGCGGCACGGCGGGCTCTGGAAGGCTTGGATTAATTTTCGCGTATCCGATGTGGGCGCTTCGATACCACATTGAGCTCATTCTTTTTCTGACGAGATATCAGCGAAGTGGTTTATGGTGGCGGTATCTTTTTTCTTTGACTTTGTCGGGGAGGGTTCCATTTATAAGATTACGAGCACGAGCACGACGAACGAAATACTGCAGAGTATGAGATTACGGTAAACCATTACTTGGGGAGGCTCTGCGTCAAAGCCAGCGTTCTGTTTCCTTTACTTTTCCCTTCTTATGCCCCTATTATCTATTATCATATGTTCGTTGGACATGCTTGCATTCTTCGATACCCCTTCTGCTACATACTTTTAAGTACATATATAGCGCGACTTTTGTATATTATCATGATAGTAATAACTCACGCAAATCCTTGCTTTTGATAAACAGAGCGTGCACGTTGATAAATTCAGCTCTTCTACGTGTATTTGTTATGTTGCAATCCTTCTGGATATCCTGATCTACTTGTACGTACCTTATACTCTATGATCTAACCCTAATACGGTATGTTTGAGGAAATACCATATCTGTGATTGGCAGGATGGCAGCATCGGCTTACCCCATGGGGTAAATAGTAGGACACTGTAAGGATCGATCACATCGGGTACATATACACGGAGGTAGCAGTACGGCGTTTAAACTTGTATGTAGATGTACAACAGAAGCTGGTACGTGTAAACTCCCACTGTAGGCAACTACACGTACCTCACTGCAGGTGCTGTAAAAGTACATCATCAGTGAGGTACCTACGCGTCAACAGGTATTAAACCCAACCCAGGCACAGAAGGTTATCATTGGTTTTCTTATCATACCACGTAACAGGTCGTAGGCTCGTAGCTACCTATTGCTCTGCTCTTCCAACATTCAGTCCGGCACCTTCTTGCCTGGGGCTCCTTTGACGCCGGTTACCCCTCGGCCCGGCACTGGCGCTTCATAGGGCTGTCTCGTTGTTTCAATTGGAAATTGTAATGGAGTCATGGCGGAAACCTTAACTAGTCAGTGTATCCACGCTGGGTGCATACTGGTCCACAAAGACAACGCCCTCGTACCACCCGAACTTCTCGCTTCCTACACGGATGGGCAATGGTACTGGTTCAACGGATCGTCAGACGACGGCCTTCTTCCGTCTCCATGTCTTTCGACCGAACTGCAAGATATTCTTCTCTGTTCTACCCTAGCCCAATTCTCTGTCCTATTCGTTCAAGGATGGATCCGATTAGAGTTCTCTCCTGTAAGAACGGCCGACGTGAACGTTCTTGGCCGCATCCGCGTCTATATCCTTCCCCAGGATGTCAACAGAAGCGCGCAAAGCTCACGCGGTGAAGTGAGCAAGCCGATGGCTAAACTTCTTCGCGCAATGGAATACTCCCATGATTGCTGGTGCGGAAGGGATACTTACACACCCCAAAACCAAGCGGCGACACGGATAGACTCACAGGCGGGACCTGAGAAGCCCGGCGCTTCCCTTCTCGCACTTTTCAACGAAGTGCCCTCTCCCGACCCCCGCCCAGAAAATGCATCTGATGCGGACCTTCAGTGGTCTATGCAATGTCTCCTGGATAGTCAAGTGGATGGTTTGACCTCGACTCTTTATCCATATCAAGGCCGGTCAGCCGCGCTCATGCTCCAACGCGAATTAGAGCCAGATAGGATTGTCGACTTTCGTCTTCATTCTGCCATCGACCAAACTGGACAAACCTGGTACTACGATGATGTCTCCGGTGCTGTCTTGAAGGAACCGAGGTACTACGACAGGCCTCGTGGCGGGATTCTCGCCGAGGAAATGGGCACGGGCAAAACACTGATATGCCTTGCTCTAATATTGAGCACCAGATCGGAACCAACTAAGCCCCCAGAACCTTTCGTTGCCGAGACACCCCCCCGTCGAGGCGTAGCAAGTCTGGTCGATATGGCTGCGGCAGCTACAAACAAGCATTCGGTGGCGTGGAAGCGCTATTTCGACGCATATTCCGCACAATTAGGCCACGACTATCATCATTGTAGGATGGCTTTGAACAAACCCGATAACCAAGCTTTCTACCACCTCACGAAAGATGTCGAGTCCCGGAGGAGTACCAGATACGCAGCCAACGGACATATTCCGTCCAAGAAAGTTTTCCTAAGCCACTTGACTCTAGTCATTGTCCCCCGGAACCTCCTGAAGCAATGGCAAAACGAGATAAAGAAACATACGACTGGCCTAAAGGTACTTGTTGTCTCTGGAAAGGACACAATTCCTACTGTCGCGGAACTATTATCATACGACATACTTCTCTTCTCGGACGCTCGCTTCGAACAAATGTACAGAGAGGGACCGCAGGCGGAGCATTTCGGACCGGACGACGGTTGTCGTCTCGAAAACATACACTTCAAGCGATGCATCATAGATGAGGGGCACAAGCTCGGAAACGGAAGCCGCGCTTGGAAGAATGATTTGATGAGAATGATTGACTGTCTACAAATATCTGCTCGCTGGGTCGTAACCGGAACCCCATCTCGCGGCCTATATGGCCTTGAGGTCGACGAGCTTCGAGACGAAGTGTCTACCTTGAATGATGTCTCGGGTGGTATTCCAAGCGACAAGAGTTCCACGGGTGACGCAAAAACTCGGCTCCGGATTAAAGAGGAAAAGGTAGACCTCCAGCGCATCGGCAATCTTGCAGTCAAGTACCTAAAGGTTCGGCCCTGGGCAAATTCTAGAGATGAACTGGGCGATAGTTTAGCCAACTGGACCGACTACGTCAAAGAAGACAATCGAAGGGACTGCGTCAAGAACACGCTCAATTCGCTGCTTGTCCGACACCGGATGGGCGAAGTAAGCACCTTGCTACCGCCGGTGAACGAAAAGGTGGTGGTCCTCGATGGTTCTTTCCAAGACCAGCTGTCCCTAAACCTCTTCTCGATGATGATTATATTCAACTCTGTCCAGTCTCAAAGGACGGATAGAGATTATTTCTTCCACGAGAGCCAGCGGAATAATCTAGTTCAGCTTGTTAAAAATTTGAGGCAGGCAAGCTTCTTTGGTGGCGTTTTCTTCTCGGCCGGCGAGATCTCAAAGGCTGTAGACACGGCACAGGACTTCTTGGACAAGGGGGCGGTTCCTATGAGTCGGGAGGACGAAACTCTCCTAAGACAGGCGATCGAATTCGGCAAGCACGCAATGAAGAACACGATCAAGGATATTAGCAATCGATTCCATGCCATGCCACTTTATCTGCGGGATTTTCCGGGCGGACAAGGAAAGGCTTGGTCCCTCGACGATAAAGAGACTGAAGATGGTTTGGTGTGTACCGATGCAGGGCTGATCCGGTCACTTCAGAATTTCTTGGACCCGTGGATCAGTTCCCCGAACTCTCTTCAGGTCATGATTGACAATGGTGGTCTATCTCGACAAGGCGTCGCCGAGCGGGCACTAGCCCTGGCAACAGCCTCTGACGGGGATGGCCGCTCGGCAAGCCAAACATCGCATGCGACCGCGCTGGCCGGAAACACTGCCTTGGGCGATGATTTTCGCCAACCTCCGAAAGTGCGCAATCTTTCTGCCGGGACGTCTAATGGAGACGTAGCGCCCGCGCATACGATGAACCTTGACGTGGACAAAGATGTCGAGGTTGCCCGGCCTCTGGCCAAGACAAGGATCGTCTCTACCGTCTCGGCAAAGCTGTCGTACCTCGTCGATTCGATTATCAAACATCAGGACAGCGAGCAGATCCTCATCTTTTATGACAATGACAATGTGGCATTCTATCTTGCCAGTGTCCTTGAAATCGTAAGTTACCCTTCACTACTCAACTCCGGCGGGACTGACGTCACTGTCACGGTGTAGCTACAAATACAGCATTTGATTTACTCGAAAGTCGGTCTCAGCCCCGAAAGACGGGCGCAATACGTAGCTACGTTTACCGACAGCGCCAAATTCCGCGTCATGTTGATGGACATCACGCAGGCGGCATTCGGTCTGGACATGCGCAGCGCTTCACGGATATACTTCATCTCGCCGGTGCTGAATCCTCAGGTTGTCAGCCAGGCTATCGGAAGAGCGCGCCGGATCAGCCAGAAAAAGCCTGTGTGGGTTGAGACGCTAGTGCTGCGCAACAGCATTGAAGAAGTCATGATCGATCGCCGGGAACGTATGACGCAGGCGGAGCATAGCAGGATCAAGAATGTTCTCGATGATGGCAAGATTAAAGAGTGGATTCGGAATCCCAAAATCAACCCGATGAGCGAGGCAAAGGAGGGTTTGGAACAAACAGCTCTGTTGGCGTCACCACAATACGTCTTCGGCAGAGGCTTCGGGCGAACTCTGGATCCAGATGAAGGGCTAATACTGAACAGCCCGGAAGAGAGGGATAGAGAGGCTCAGCCGCACAAGGTTCATGTTGACCGACCCATCCCATTCAGTCTTAAAGGGGCCTCGAAACGACCTCGGAGCCCGGACGAGATGGCGGGCATCAATGGGATAGACTCTCAAAGCCACCCAAAACGTCGCGCCCGTATTGCCTGGGCAGACGGGGTGTAGTTGACACCGTGTATATCTTTTTATTGATTATTAAAGTCATGGGATTTAGATGGGTTATACGCACGGTTGATGATCTATAGGGGCTTGCATTGCGTAGGGAGTCACTACTTACTTGGGAGGTAGGCATCGAGATAGGGAATAGGTAGTGCCAATTTATCTTAAAAACTTTTATTGTATTCCACAACCTAAGGCCATGCCTTTTTTTGTGATGTAGTTATACAAGTATAGTGTTTCAATAAGTTGCCATTCGGGTTCTACTTGTACTATATTTGAACATGAGTCCCGACCCCAGATCCCAAGAAGGAAGGTTTCAAATATTATTCCACATGCGGTCATCCCTGACCCCCAAACGGAAAGTCTTGCACTACTAGAAGACTAATCTGGGATGTAATGTGTTTCTCGTGGGGTCTCGGGAACTACTAGTAACTTTGGGGTATGTAGCAGCCGACGGGACCATATGCCTTTTTTTTACCTCATGTTTGTCTAGACTCTGGTGGCATGCTGTTTGTCTGTGGTAGCGTTAGGTATATGTGTGTGTGAGGATGGTTAAGGGTTATTTATTTTGGGGATGTGTTTGTACGAGTAGAGAGTTGTACATACTTACATAAGATGCACTATACCACGACATTAGGTCTGCAGGTCTGCAGGTACAAGTAAGTGTTTGGACCTGACTCGACCTGACCCTTTCCCTTTTGCCAATCAATGTCTTGCAGATGTCGTGACAAACACCTTGTATGGCTGGTAAGTGCTCACTTGATTTCCAGTCAATGATTGCATGCATGGCTTTTGGTAGGTAAAGCGTGACACAGCAGAGGGGTCAGGGAGTCGGGACTAGCCAGACAAGCTTGGCCACTTGTTGCAATTGCGAACCACATGCATTGATTGTACTTAAAGCAGGAACAGGACAGGTGTCGGCGGGGTCGTGGCAGATGCATGCGCTGTCGTTTCTTTCTATTTTTCTTATTTTCATACCTATGGAAGGACATGATTTGTGCTGGGTTATAATACGACGTAGATAGGTAGCTTGGTTGGTTGGTTTATATGTAAGTACGTGTGGATGCAGGCAACTTCTATGGTACGCATTCTTTCTGATGTACGAGTACGACAGAACTATTATTAGGAACTACATAGCTCCTGAGTTTGTTGGCTCTTTTGAAAAGTTCAAGTGTTGGGGGTATCTTTTTTCGCATACCTTTTAACGTTGTCATTCGTGTTTGCTGCCCTCTTTTATTTCCATTCTGAATTTGTATTTCTGTTATGGCACCTTACTCATATCGAGCTACCTATTACTTACAGGATTGTTTTTAGTTTGGATTTATTATTACCGACTGACAAGTATAACGATTACGCAGCATCATCAAGACAACAACAACAACAAAACAGCCAAAGAACAATAAGGTATTAGACAGACCGTGATCTGGGTTGACGTCAGAAGCCACTATCCAAGGGATTGTTTGCAGCTCATTGACAATCTAAGCCGGGGATCCCCTTTCATATTTTCGGGTTGTACGACTGAACCGAAACCGCATAACGAACTCGAATGCCCGTTTTTCTTTTTCTAAATTCTCCGCGAAATGGAAATCTGGAAGACGCCACGGCGCGGGTGGAAATCGAAAGTCTACGAACATCTCTTCTTCCACCCGGGGCCAAAGAGCTCGCTTCCCAATTCAGCTTCAGCTCCAGCTCTACTACCTCTTTCGGCTTCACCGCCAACCTCAGCTACGAGTCATTATAATCGAACCGGTCATCGGAAAGCGAGATACGATGAGACGGAAATTAATAACAACACGGCAACTGCAAAGACAACGTCACACTACACTTCTCGAAGACAGGCACGCGCAGAGGCGAGGGCTCTCAGTTCTAACCCGGCGTGAGTGTATTTATTTTCTTTCGTCAAGTTCATTTCGAATTGTTTGTGGAAGCCGGACATCCCTGTTGGCATTGCTCAAAGTTGAAAAGAAGGGTCTGAAAAGGGGATGGGATGGGCCGTGACAAGGTTCTTTATTCCCCATTCAAGCCTTTTTTATTTTGTTTACATGCATGCATTCTGACCGCATGGTCCCTTTCATCCTTTTTTCTAGCCCTCGTCAATAAGTCAAATTGATCCTTGCACAATGGTCTGGATGGCTCTTTTTTGAGCCACCCCAGCAGTTTTTTCATGATGCAACTGGATCGATTTGGCAAATTCCCCATGGCTGCTGGCAAGGGGAACTAGCTTGCGAGATGAATGTTAGCTCCCACCAAGGGCGCTAAGCAGGGCCCCCGTGGACCTGTGTAATTCAGGGGCTTAATTTCCGCCAACCGCCAGCACTACGAGTACGCTATGAGCTGCTAAGAGCGGCCCTAACTAAAGTTGATCTCGTCGTCACGATTACCCACGTCAAATCCTCTCCGATCGATTTTTATGTCGTTGGTCCGTTTTTTGAACCTTTGGGAGGCGAGATTCAACGACGCTCTTCATCGTCCAGAGGACAAGTCCATGGTGATTTCCCACTGTCCAGTCCAGCATCTTCTGATTTATGCGTCTTGACCAAAACCTCCCATGTTGCTTCGTCTAGCGCGCGACAAACCTGTTTGAAACGTGAAAACAGCTAGACTATTAGAGAATACCTGGAGAGTAATGGTTGTATGATGCTGGAGCATGCCTGTACTTGACTGGGTATAAATACTTGCACCTACATAGTGCTGATCTGCGCATTTGCCTTTCTGGTACTGTAGTACAATATGCCCGATTAGTGGTTCTTGTCCTTCAACTTGTCTTTGTCCTTGTCGACCAGTTCGCTAACCTCCTTTTCTTTTTGGGGGAATTTTTAGGTTGGTACAACACCAAAGATCTCGCTCTGCGACTGTTGCTGGCATAAGTCGACCTACACGTAAGAGTGAAGAAGAGCCGGAGTCCTGGCCATTGCCCACTCCTGTCGCCAAACACGCAAAGGGACGATATAATACGGTTGAGGATCATTACGAGCTCCCTCCTCGGCACCAGATCCCGGGTTCAAGCGAGGTTGCGAAGATGGACCGGTCCGGCGATGCTGCAATGGGACCAGCATATACCCAACAGGCACAACGTGCAAGCAGGCCCTCCCCGGCCATGGTGGGCAACTATGCGCAAATAGACCCCCAGACCACGATATACCAGCGACGGTCTTCTTCCAGTTCCACCGTGGCCAGCTCTGTCGGATCGAAAGACACATTTGACGCTATATTAGCATCGCCGAATAGTAGCAGGACAAGCTTCGACTCATGGCAAACCCTCTCACGAAAACCAGACCAAGGATGGCAACGTCCCACGCCCATAAAGCAATACCGACGGAGACGAAAGGAGGGTGAGCTTTTCGCCGAGCTGCCGGAGGAAGTCCTGGGTCTCATATTACAAAAACTAAAAGAATCGCATCTGAAACCCGGAAGCTCCAGCTGTGCGACGTGTATGATGAGGGACCTCTGCTCCGTTGCCGTATCTGTTAAGAAATTGCTAAAGGTCGCGCGGGTAGCATTGTAGGTCACCCGGATCTCCGAGCCCGCTGGACATTAGTGACTAACTATTCCAGGTACGATGATATCCAACTTGTCGGCGCCGACTCGCAGACGCAGAAGAAGCGCCTGAAAATCAACTTTGGATCCCGCCTTGTTCTTCTTCGGCGGACATTAAGATCTAAGCCTGGCATTGCCGCCTTGGTCCGCACACTCAAGGCGCCCGCCGTCCCGCAAGGTGTATCGGCAGAATTGTACCATAATCTAGTGGCATCTGTCATCATGGCTTGTCCAAACTTGGAACGACTGGTTGGGTTTCACCAGAATTACAACTTCACCTTTAGCCGTCTATTTCACGCCTTGTCGACCAGGGAGAACTTGAAAGAGATGCACTGGACATTGGAGGCGTCGCAAACTCAAAGAAAGAAAGGAATGTCCAACGCAGCGCCCATGTTGAGCTCGGGGAAGCCCAACTTTCAAGAGGCACCCGGCAACCTGCTTCCAGAGCAGAGCGAAGAATTTAGGGAACTTCACATGAACTGGATAAGTTTGGAAGCGTTATCGATCCACTGTCTACCGGGAGCGACCCTGACGCCTGTATCCCTGTTGCCGGATATCTTGGCCGACATATCAACTCTTAAACACCTCCACTTATCTCATCTACCATTCACAGCTTTCAACGATGCTAATTTGTTGTCTCTACCCGCCTTACATACGCTCACGCTTTCACATCTGCCCGGTGTTTCTGCAATGGGGCTCTCCTCTTTTGCAAGACGACCATCAAGCCGGGCAATCCGCAAACTGACTCTCCATCATATAGACGTGGACTCCTTGCCTCTCATCGCCCATATCCTCACCCATCTTGTGTCATTGGAGACGTTTGCGTTTGTGCAGTCACATATGCCCATACTTCCCCAAGACGAGATCATCTGGCTCTTTCCCTACCTAGCATCCGACACGGTCAAGAAGCTGCACTGGGACATTCCGAGTTTTGCATCTACAGCAAACATGGCAGACTCGGTTCTCGCCAAGAGTATCGCCGCCCACGGTTTCCCAGCCTTGCGAACACTGCGAACACCGTCGGATCCCGAGGGCATTTTCCAGTCTCTCTGCAAGCCGATGGAGAAGATTGACATGCCGAGCGACCGGTATCGCGGCCTTATAGCTAAAGCCGGAACCAAACCGAAGAGCCCCCCACAGACGCCAACCACACCGACAACACCGCGGACGCCCGGCAGCATAGGTTCCAAGTCGGGCTCCGGCCTGAACTTCCCTAACGAAGACCAGCTGTTCCCATCCAAGGTGTCGAGCAACCTTGCACAATCGCGGCTAGACGCGCAACGCCGTCTTGAGATGGCGAAGAATGAACCACGGTTCACTTTCCGGCTATTGGCCGAAAATGGCAAGATGCTCGAGCAGAAGCGGATGGCCGGGTTTATGGGTGAGATTGGCTCACCCATTAGTTACTGTGTCACGCCAGACCCGGGCGCACAGGACGAGAACGGCGGTCTCGTGGACATCTCGGACTTTTTAGGCGATGGCGGGGAGAACCTGAAAGATGGTAGACGTGAGGGATGTAATGGTCGATGGAACACATACAACCATGTGGTTTCGGATAAAAAGGATCGCGAGCGTTGGTGGCATACCGAGCGCGGTAGATGGCGGGACGTGCGTCTTTAAAGGGGCGGCGACAAAGCGGGCGGATGGCAGAGTCGAGGGTCGAGATACATGACGAGACAGATTATTTGAGGGTGATATGGGAGAAAGGGGCGTCTGATCTGGTAAAAAGCATAATTGGTAGATACCTAACTTTGTCTACCTGTCGTTTTTACATGTTACCTTGTATAGTATTAGTAGTTGAAGCGGAAGAAATACCCCCGGCGTTTAATACATGGCTGGTTAGGACAGCGTTGATAAAAACCTTTTTTAACAAGCGTCTATTATCTCGCTCTTTTTCTTCTGCTTGATAATATGGAAGAAACGATGCTAGGAAAAATGTAAATCGTAAAGGTTTCTGTAGATGCCTATTTTCTTGCATTTCGAAATCCTGTTGCAGATGCTCGGTGCTCAATGTCCGATTCGGATATTGGCGGGTCCACGGTCGGCTTAACTAGACGAGACGAGACGTCATTGGGTCCGAGCCAAATCCGAGGAAAAGAGCTTACCTTTCTTTACTCTTTACCTTTTACCTTTTAATTCCTGAATCAAAGAAAAAAGACAACAACCAACGTCGTCAATTTCTCTTGCGCGCAGATTCCACATTTCGGATTCCTTTCTTATTATACTATCAGAATTGATATCTCGCGAAAAGAAAAGGAAAAGAGAGAAAAAAATGCGGCGGAGTTTACTACCGCCTGCAAAGCAGGTCAATCGCCTATGCGCCTTCTGTCGACGAGAACGACAACAGCTACTACTACAACAACAACAACAACAGCAAAGAAGTATAGCAACATCAATATCATCAACGACAACGACAACGACAAGACCGGTACGGACCAGCAACAGCAATATTCGAACCTCTTTCCACGCTTCTCCTCCTATACGTGCATTCTCGAATAATGGCAGCAGCAGCAGCGCATCCGACGACTCATCATCATCAACACCCAAACCAAACCAAAAAATCCCCCAAACCCACTACGAATTCTTCCCCAAGACCCTGCCCGACGGCCCTCCCCCAAAAGGGCACTTCAACATCGACATACGGGCCCTGCGGCGGGAATTCCTCGCGCTGCAATCCGGCGCCCATCCCGACCTCCACCCGTCACATATGAAGGCGCGTGCGCAGGCCACCTCGGCGAGGATCAACGAGGCGTTCCGCACGCTGGAAAACCCGCTCTCGCGCGCGCAATACGTGCTCTCGCTGAGGGGGGTCGACGTTGCGAACGACGAGACGGCCAGGGTGGAGGATCCGGAGCTGTTGATGGAGGTGCTGGAGACGAGGGAGAGGATCGAGGAGGCGGAGGAGGAGGGGGATCTGGAGGGGTTGAAGAGGGTGAATGAGGGGAGGATTGGGGAGTGTGTGGATAGGTTGGAGGAACTTTTTAGGAAGGATGAGATTGAGGAGGCGAAGGGGGTGGTTACGAGGTTGAGGTATTGGGTTAATGTTAGGGAGAGTATAGATAATTGGGAAAAGGGGAAGCCGGTTGTTTTGGAGCATTAGACCTGGGGGAGGGGGGGATGTATTATTAATTGCGAGTAATGAGTGAGGGTGTTGGATTGAATTGTTTTGCTGCTGATGCATGAGGTTTGGTTTTCGTGATAAAATGTAAATGTGTCTGTCTATATATACCTGATCTCGGAATGGGGATGGGGAGTTGATGAGTTTGTATTCGCTTTGGGTTCTTAACCTGGAGTAGAGTGAGTGATGACATCTACTCATATTCAACATGACCTTGTGCGTCTCTGATTTGGGGGGGGGGGGGGGCGGGGGGCGGCGGGGGGGGGGGGGGGGGGGGGGGGGGGGGGGGGGGGGGGGGGGGGGGGTGGGGTTTTTTGGGGGGTGGGGTGGTTGTGGTTTTTGTTGTGTTTCTTTGTGGTTTGGGTACTATCCCTGGGTTTATGTTATGCCTACCAACTTCTACTAATAAAAATGAACTGTGCCTTTTTTTTTTTCCCCCCCCCCCCCCCCCCCTTTAGTCTAAAGAGCTGTTGTTTGGTTTAATGCAGCATGATCAAATGTCTTATGAATCAGTTGTCGTATTATCTTTTTGTTTAGTTTTGTTTATATATCTCTGTAATACTCAACTTACGACTAACTACCTTAACTAACCTTACCTGCTTATTTACCCCTGACGTAGCTTATACAAAAAGTATAAGTTATGTTTCTTGTAGCCTGTCTTCTCTCCCAAGGGAATTCTTATGGCTCCTTTCCATCTATCTATCTATCTCTATCCTCTTTCTTGCTGCTGGCACATACATTCCTGTTCTTTTGGAGCTGTGGGTAAATATGTGTAATGTACGCTTAATCCAGTGGCTTCCAAGCTTTGTGATAAAAAGGGACTTACCTATTCTCCCGTTTGTTGTTCTGACTCGGACACCTTGGGAGAATTCTCCGGCTTGTTGTCACTAGAACTTTTTCGCAACAAGTCCTGATTGTTCAAAGTACCTACTTTAGACAATACCTGCCTCGATGTATTGATGGATGGTTGTGTTGACTGATCAGATCCAGTCCGCCATTGCCAGCAGCACTTTGATGATCTTTGGGTCGTGTAGAGGCCAGAGGCCTGAGCCGATTCAAGCCCTCGCGCTCTCCCTCGATCCATTCATTGGTCAATTGTGGCCGGGAGGACGCCGAACGCGTCTGTAGTCGCTCCGGTTCGATGTTAATCAAGAGGAATTACCTCCTAACCGTTGGTTGACCTTGGGTTACTGAAATATTGCCAGCCGAGTAATGTTGGACCTAGGTATACCTCGGCTGTATCTAGTGTGATATTACGAGTAGATTGGTGATAAACCTCTGCTGAAACTACAAATGATGGAAGTATTTTTTATGTTGGTTTATACATAGTTAAAACGACCTGACCTCCCGGTTAGCTCTATAGGGAAGGGAGTAGGAACGCTGTAACACATAATCTTTTTTTTTGCCTGTTTACTTTCTTTACATAAACCATTATTTACTACTAGTAGGTAAAGGAAGAAAGTCCCTTTAAACTTGCTTATTCATTCAATCAATCAATCAATCATTCATTATACATATGTATATATATATTTATACAATCTTTAAACAGCAGCCCACACGCCCACCATCCCTCCGTCCTCCTCATAACCCACCCACCCTAGATCAATTTTCTCTTTTATCTATTATAAACCAGTTAGTTAGTCATTTTCGTGTTCCATCCCAGAAAAAAAAAAAGACTTAAAAACTTACCAATCTATCCACACTCCCCAATCCCATACCTAGCCCGAGAAGAACATCCGTCGCAAACCCATCTATTCGAACCGTCTCGCGCCCTCGTCACGTAAGCTACGTGGGTATTGTGTCCGCGGGGTGAACACATGCAGTTGCATCTTGTTATGATGCCGTCGTAGGTGGGCGGGCTGGGGCGGGGGCGTGGTGCGGTTTCGGAGGGGGTTGTTAGGGTTGTGGAGGGGGTGGAGGGGGTGGAGGGGGTTGATGTTGTGGTTGTGGTGGTTGCTGGGGTCTCGGCTGTTGTTGTGGTGGTGGTGGTGGTGGTGGTGGTGGTGGGTGTTGAGTCCTCGGTTTTTGTTGCCACCGTTTCTGTTGCGGTTGCTGTTGTTGTTGTTGTTGTTGTTGCTGGTGGTGATGGTGATGAGGTGGTTGTGCCCTCGGTTTCTTCTGGGGCCGGGGCCGGGGCCGGGGCCGGGGTTGTTGATGATGATGTCTCCTTTGGGGATGACATCGTGGAACCTGGCCTTTTTATCTTTTTGTTAGCTTGATTTGACTTGACTCGAGGGGATATATGTTTGTGATACTTACTATTGTTTTACTTTCTTTCTTTGGCTGTTTGAAGAAGAAGAAGAAGAAGAACGAGAAGAAAAGGCAGAAACCACGGAAAGAAACCACACTGGCTTGTTGGCACGCACGCAGTTACTTGTTTGTTTCTATAGGAAGTGAACTAAAATGAAAGTCGAGAAAACAAGAAAGGATACATGCAAAAAAGGAATAGGTACCCGCATAATCTAAAGGGGAAGAAAAGAAGGGTCTTGAAGTAGGTATATGACCCCTCCCGTGCGGTGGCAAGGTTCACGATAGTTTACTCACTGCTTTTTGTATGCTACGTAGGTACATGAATAAAGAGATACCTGCATACTTTACATAGCCTAACTCACTCCAGGCTTTTCAGTCACACACACACACACACACACACACACGGGGTTGGAAAGTGCATATATAGATCTGATGGAAACATTCACTGGTCTGTTAACTTGAATGTTCAACTTTTACTTCACTTGTGAGACTAAAAGAAAGTATTGTGTTTTTGAGGACTTTGCCTTTTACATTCGAGTACGGCTCGTTGTTCCTTTCTCTTACCATAGGTATCCAGGCTCTGTTGTGATCATATTTAACAGAAGATGGCATACAAGAAAGAATGATCATGTATTGTAATCAACTTATATACATGCTCTCAATACATGGACTTAGGACCCCATTGCCCCTTTTATTCTGCCTGGGGTTGATATAGGTCCAACTCTGACTGTTTATAAAGTTCAGATTAAGGCAATGGTTTATCTAGTACTACAACAGATAGCCTGTACATAACCGTCGTCCCAACGGATAACTTGGCTTTGTGATACTGACTATTTATAATACAGACAAAAGGTGACACATTTCAAGGCCTGCCTCATATAGTATGAATATCTCAAGATCTTGATTACTAACAACACCCTACCCTATCCAATAACAGCAGATACATTTGAGCAAGAAATCTAATAATGTCCTAAAAACACCGTATAATGCTGTCAAATATGTAGATATGCAAATATGCACCAGGGTTATCCATCATGCAAAATGTCCCATAAGTCATTCCATGTCATAATCTACCAACCTGAATCGGGGCCAAAATGACTCCCGTTAGGTACCGTACGGTACGAACATGCCTGCCAGTCGCAGCCTTGTTTATATATTTCAGTCCCCCACCAACTGAAACTTGACATCCAGCCTGGATATATGAAGCCGAAAAATACGACGACGATTCCGAAAGCCAAACCCGAATCTAATGCCGCGCTTAGTGTCATCGTGTATTTGGCCCACCAGGCGTTTGCCTTGTTTTTGATCAAGTAGTTGAAAAGGTAGCAGACTACTGCCCACACGGAAAAGTTGAGCCCAGTCGCGGGAGGGATCCAACTGAGAGACCCGAATAGTACTGGAAGATTGATCTTCCTTACTATGCTGCTCCTTTTCTTCCGAGCGTAAAGCCATAGCGGAATAGGCGCCACGGCCCCGACCAGGAAACACCAGACCAGAGACCGGTAAGTGGCACCGGGTCCAAAGAACTCGGCCGGACCGACAACGCCCCACAGAATGGACCCGTTGAAGTGGACACGGGCAATTGGACAGGTAAACCCGTTGATGGCCGAAGATGTACAAATGCCCGGCACGTTACGGAACATCCAGTTCAGAACCGCGATTTGTGTGACCGAGGAGAGGATGGTGGCCACCATTTGCACCGAGAACAATATCCTCGGTGGTATCTTCATGTAGTGCCCAAGCTTCAGATCGGCTGCGAATTTGATGCCCTGGGCCGATGATATATATCCATATGTCACAAAGACCATGTTAGCCACCGGCCGCCCTGGGAATACGGCGCCGCAGATCAGTTGACAGATAAGGTAGATGCTACTGTGTTGATTTGTCACCGCCATGACAATCCCGATCGGTATGAAGAGCACAGAGCATATGCCCAGCGCAAGCAGCAGACCATACCAAGGCAAATGGACGGGATAGCTAGAATCGGCGTCACATCGTCAGCGGCTGTACTTATGGGCAGGTGGAGTAGGCATCGTGTGGGACCACTCACTATTCGACGACGAAAATACCAACGGCCGTCATCGAGATGAATGTCAACAAGTACCAATACAGGGGCGCATCCTTGTACTTCCTCATGAGACGGTTGTGGACATCTTCGCGGTTTAATAGGTTGTCGATGTTTTGACTCGACGCCGTTATACTCTCTCTCCTCTGTGGCGGCCCCCTCCCGTCATCGTCAACATTCAAGGGCTGATAAGCAGGTTTATTCTCCTCCCCGGCCTCCTTTAAAGACCGCTTCCACTGTTTCCATATGTCCCTCCCATGCCAACAGGCTGTATGGGTCAAGAGTGATGCCAACCCAGCAAACTGCAGGCCATAGCTAAGAACATATGTTATCGGCAGATATACACGACTGTATTTCGAGTATGCCGCTCTGTCGAAGACGAAGTCGGGAGTAAGAATCCTGCTGACATCGTATATGTGGCCGGTATTGTCGAATACAGATGCAGAGAGCATAGGCATAAACGACGAAAAGAACACATTGCGGTAATAAGCAATCGGCGCAATCACCCACATGACAATGACTAGACCGCCAATGACGTTCATAGACGCCCAGAAAGGGGTGAGAAGAGGAGATCCGATGTAGGCAATTTGTGCCCAGTCGAAGGTGAGCGGGAACAGGCCCAGGCCCGAAACGACGCCAAACAAGTTGGCCACAACAACGTTATCCGGCGCAAACCAGGTGATTACGTTGAAGTAGCTCAGGGCCGGCATCAGCAAGCCAGGGAGGAAGTAAAAGAGGAACGCACTAATCCAGACAACGAAGAAAAAGTTCCATCTAGTAATGGTCCAGCCGTTTGCTGTTTCGTTCCGCTCCTTGTGGAGTGTGCTGAACATGGCAGCCGACATGAGCGTACCCGGCCAAATCATACCACTCGGCCGTACCAGGAACCTCCTCGTCAGCCCGGCAAAGGTGTACCCCAAGATTTGTGTCGACAAGGTGAGCAACAGTTGGTAGGCTATGCTAGCCTCCTGCTTGTAGAACTGGGTCTGCTCAACGATGATATCGGTCGCAAAGGCGAAACCGAAAGAGACATTACTGCTCACGTAGACGCAGCTGTGCTCCTTCTCATTCCACGACCCCTGAGCAAGCCAAAGTCGCAACCGCCGGACGCGACCACCTCGGTCCGTCCCCGTCGTCTTGGACCGCACACCATCTATAAATTCCTCTTTGGGGTCATCGGACCGTTTGAGGAAGTAGTCCCACAACAGGCCCAGCGGATGTACGAGGAGCAGCGCTATGACCGGCGTAATCGCCACGCTGGGGTACCGCAACGAGAAGAAAAGATTGGTCGAAGACCCTAGGATCGAGAAGAGCGCAGATAAGATCCACATGCGAGGGGTGTTGATGGATAAGGTAGTGTCGTCGGTAGGAGCTACAGAAGCTCGCACTTGGGAATAAGGGGAATTGTCGGGCGGATCCTCATCATCTAGTTGACTCGAGACTTCATCGTCGTCCAGTCTTTCTTGATCTCTTGGGATGCCAGTGTACCCGTCACCGGCCGAACTGTCGGACTTGTCGTCTGATAAGATATCGTTCAGTATCGCAGTGTCCGCAACGGCAAAGCGTCCATCAAGACCACCGACAACGGTCGACCCGCCGATTTCATCCGACAGACTTTTTCGTCTTCGGGTTAGCGACGAGGTGCTCGTACGATATGCGACAGAGCGACCTGTGCTGGCCGATTGGCGGCGTCTCGAATGCGTGGAATCTACGCTCTCTCTTGGCAACCCGACGACAGGATTGCTCTGGCGACTGGGCTCCCCACCGTCTGCTACCTCTTCTGGGGGGACGGGCGCAGCACCATATGATCCTGTACCGAAGCCCGGCGAAGAGCGCAAGAGCAACGGTGCTTTGGACATGCTCCCTCCACAGTCATGAACAGCTGATCGGCTCGCCTCGTCTTGGGCAGAGAAGATACCAGTATCATAGCTCGAGCTACGAGGAGGAGGGGTTATATCGGCTACGGTCGAGCTATTCAAGGTAGCTGTCGAAGCGGAAGAAGGCGCACAAGATGGGACTGACGATGGCTGGTGGTTCGAGATTGGCGAATGACAGGCGGGTTGAAGCGGAGACGTGGGGAGCTGCGCAGGAGTAGCAGAAGTAGCCGCAGTAATATCAGTAGGAATCCGTGCAGCTACGGAGGCGCTAGGCACAGGAAGACCAGAGGTTACCTGCTCTAGCCCGGGTTTGTAGTGATTAGGATTCGATCGGCCAGCAACATTCGTGCTGGGCGTTATAGGTTCCAGAGGGAAAGCCCGACTGTCCCGGGGATCAAGCGGAACAGGTGATGACAAGCCATCATGTTTCTCGACAGGAGCACGAGACATTACCTACCTCGTCTGTCATGCGCCATGGACTAAAATCAAAAAGAAAAGAAATGGGCCGGTGGGGATCCCGAAAAGGCGCGAAAAGGCGCGAAAAAGGTCCTGGACGGCACCGAAACAGGTAGGTACAGCTGTGCCTCAAGTTATGTACGTAAGATATTGGATGCTTTATTAGGTCGATCAGTCCGATATTGAGGTACGAAGTACATATCCATCCAATCTGGGGCACGAACAGGTCTCAGAATATTGGCAAGTACTCGTAAAAGGATCCGAATAGCAGTCATGGCACCAGTTACAATACATTTAAGTGGGCCTAGAGCTTCGTCAGACGTTGTCTGAAGAAGGTGAGGAATTCCGAATAGGCATCATAGAAAGCGTCATCTAGTACTGTGTAATTCATAAAATTAAAGACCCTGAAATGCCCAAGGAAACTTTAAATAGGGAAGCAACTGAAGGTGTTGGAGATTGATTAGATGCGATGGATTAGATAAATCATAACAGCTCCACGATCGGTTCTGGTATCCGCATTACGCATGTGTACCTAGAGGAATGCATGTAGGTACTCCTTACAATCACGCAAAGCTCCCGAGGACCTGTGCCGAATGCACTGCTACTTTCCACCACTCCTAAAGGTCCCTGTTAGGTACTTATTGATCACATGCAGCTTACTTGTGTGTGTGTGTGTGGATTCTATTATACGCAGCACATTTTGAATAACTTGAACATGCTCTTCAATATGAGGTATCTTGAGGATTATCCTACGACCAGAGAAGTTGTACCTACTGACCTACTCGTAGTCTAATGTATAGTTGTACAAGTAGGCCTTGAACCTTGAGTTGTTTGCACAAGGTAATTGCAGACATACTCGTACACATAAATTCTTCCTAGTTGTTTTGCAATCACCTAAAATCTAGATATATATATATATATTGCCCTCGTTATATTAGGGTGCTTTATGGCATGAAGTCTAGGTATATACTAGAGGAGTGAAGAGAGCAGCAAAATTTGTCTACCTGATACCTAATATCTAAGGTATGACCCAGTTACCTAGTGTGGTGCTGCCCGCAAGCTTGCATGCTGGCGTCCCCTAATGCAGCCATGCCTCTCACCATGCTCATCCGCCCTCCTTCTTACCTGTACGAGTACATGTATGTACCTATTTTATAGCTTCTAGGTTGTTACAGGGGAACTCGGCAGGCATGTACTCGTACACACACACCAACATTTGACCGTAACTCAACATCCGACAATACGCGTAATGTCCGAAACCCAACAGCAACCCGAAATGAATACGTCTGCACTTCGGGCGGTCAAAACCCATTTGCGCTCGTTAATGAAAGAGCGATTATCTAAACTCTCCTCGGAATCTATAATATCCCAAAGTGAGTAGAATTACACGTATTAGCTGTAGAGCCCCTCCTAAACCACGCCTTTTTCTTCAGGTCATGCCGCCTTCGATGCCTTGTCGGGGTTCAAGCCCTATAAGGATGCCAAAACTATAGGGGTATACCTATCCATGCCTGGCTGTGAAATCCAGACAGATCCCATTGTCAGACATGCCCTTTCTTCAGGGAAACAAGTTTTCGTCCCGTATCTCCACAAGTCGGGTTTGCCGCCAGGAGAAGGGCCGGTTCGGCTTATGGATATGGTGAGTCTCAAGGGCATCGAGGATTATGAGTCTCTGCAGAGGGACAAGTGGGGCATCCCGAGCGTCGACAGCGCTACTGTGCACGAGCGGCAACGCAGTATAGGCGAGCTGGACGGAGAGCACTCTGCCGATGTCTCGCTCGATATAATTCTGTTGCCGGGCGTGGCCTTTGACGTTGACCCCGAAAATGGCGGGATCCGGCGACTAGGACACGGCAAGGGCTTCTACGATTATTTCTTACACCGTTATGCTTTGGCTACAAGGACAGAAAAGGGGTTATCAAACAGCAACCCGTCTGTATTGCTGTATGCTCTAGCTCTTAAGGAACAACTACTCTCCCCTACGTCTGGGGAAGCTGTGCCTGTTGGGGTTCATGATCAATCGTTAGATGGCATCATCCTAGGTGACGGCCAAATTAAACAGTCTGCTGGCAGTACTAGAGACTAAACAAGCCTGTTGATTGTCGACTTATTCCTCATAAATCAACCACATATTTCGCCCGCTAGAACATTTGTCGTCGTACAGAGGCTCGTGCCAGTTTTGTACTATTGGGGCGAGTTCCCTTTGCGGTCGGGGTCCGGCTTTATTGAAATGGTATTCGTAAATCATATAGCTTCTTGGATTAGAGAGACGTTATCGCCCTTCAGTAGGATTTGTCCTAGGAAATAAAATATTAGCCCCTCGCTTCTTTGCAGCTTCCCTCTGCTTGTACATACCAAGTTCCCTCCTCTTCTCTTCCGAGTTCGTCTTGGTAATTTGTTTGACTTCGACGGCGTCGTCTATGACGAGGTTCATGAATTCGTCAAATCCCTAGAGGCACCCGGTTCAGTCAGAGACAGGTTTGAAGTGACACATAGAGGGTATTTGGTAGCCTACTCTGATCTTGCCCTCGATTCTGATTGATAATTGTTCGTACAGCCAGATCTTGACGGGCGCGTGGGTCTGGAGTAGCTTGAAGATGAAGTTGATGGGCGGTAGCAAGACCTTGCGGCCACCACCTCCGCGACCAGTCATCTTGTCTGAGGCGTTGTGTGTATGAAGTCGGCGTATTCGACCCTTGAAATAGACAGACTCGAATAATTGCGTGTGGGGGTAGCGGATAGATCCAAGGAGGCGTGTGGCTGCTTCGAAATTTTGGGCGAGGCTGGCGATGTAAAGGCTGAAGCGTGGGCACAGCGTTGATGTTACTTACAGTTGGATCTACACAATCGGTACGGCTAGGACCCAGCATTTGAGCCTTATCCAATCAAAAGATGAGCGTCAAGACGGAATACGAAAGTAGAGCTAGTACAAGTGAATTCAGGTTAACTACATAAAATGAGGGGTTGAAGCCTGACTGATACGAGGCGCGGGTAGTAGTAACCCACCAAAAAAGCACCTCATGCTTTGGGATCTGACCAGATGCAAGTAGGTAGGTAACATGGTCTTGGGTGTTCCTGGGACTGGAGATTACTTTTAATTCGTACATCACTTGCGTCTTTCCATATCCTTCTGCATCCTCCATTGGATTACTTTCTAAATTCTGAAATGCAGGCGCCAAAGTTTGAATGACGTACTCAGTTACAAAGGTCCTGATAGACGGGTTAGTTGCATATGATTCGGATTCAGCCTAGATATATGTACAGACTGGGCCCTGTAAAGTACTGCAGTACCTAAAGTTCTTGCTATTTCTACCCGTTTCATGCCCAAAGTATGTACCTGGCCATGTACTTGGTTGCCCGCCACGACCTGTCTGGAAACGAAACCTGGATGTCTGTTGCACTGTTTTTATTGGCCCCTCCTTCCCTACTCGTACTTTCTATGATAATAACCATCGAAAGCTCCCCCCATTTTCCACGCTCACTATAAACATTATCCTCACTCAGCCTTGTTGCTCATTTTACCCACTCCGAGGCTTCTACACCGCAAAACTGCCGCCCGCCTGCCATCCACGCGCCCTCACCACCGGTATACTTCGCCTCACGATCTTTGTCAGTTTGCAGGGCAGCAACCGCTGCTGCCATCATTCGGCGTACCCACCCCACAGCTCCTGACCTGACCTACCTCACAAGTTGCGCATCATGGATACGAACGGCGCGCACCAGGCTTTTGTTCTGGCAGATGTGCTTCAGGCCATGCTGACCATGCGGGGTGGGGACTCGGATAAAAAGGAGAGAGCGACCAAGTATCTAGGGGAGTTCCAGAAATCGGTATGTCGCAATAGAGATGCTGTATCAGGAACAGCCCCTTTCAAATGCTTACAGATCTTTTCAGACAGCCGCGTGGGCCGAAAGCATCAACATATTGAAATCCAACGCCGATGCCGCTGATAAGCTTTTCGCCGCGACGACTCTCAAGGGAAAGGTGACTACACCCGCCCCCCCTGAATTCTGCGCAAGCGCTAGTTCACTAACCGGTTGACTCTGATCCCAGATAACGTTCGATCTTCAAACCCAAGTCCCCCCGAATGAGATATTAGCCGTACGCAACCAACTTTTAGAACTACTGCAGTTATATGCTTCTGGTCCCAAACCGATACGAGTCCAACTCTGCGTGTGCCTGGCTATTCTAGCCATTCAGATGTTGGAATGGAAGGACGTTTTACCTGTAGTGGTATCGTCGCTCGGCAATCAGGTTCAAAGCCATGCTTGCATCCTGGATTTTCTCAGAGTTCTGCCGGAAGAGGTGACCGAGGGGCGCAAAATCACCTTGACAGTATGTGGATCGAATTACACCAGCACGGCCTCCGTTCTCCCGCTTTTTCTCGGCGGCGACCGTGGTGGAAACGACACTCGTTCGGATAAAACTCTAATAGGTTCTCGTTTAGGAAGAAGAGCTCACCCAGAGGACGACGGAGCTTTTACAAGATAACGCACCACAGGTGGTCCAACTTCTCATCAACTATGCGCAGTCCTCTCGTAAGTCGGACTATACCACATGGTCCCGCCCAGGTTGTGCGTTAGCTAACAATTGTGCTTTTAGCGGAAGCTGCCAGTAATCCACAGCTGTACGAATGCATAACGTCGTGGCTCAGGGAGGTTCCCGTCGCCGAAATCATCAGATCCCCCCTGCTGGATTTCATTTTCGGCGCATTGGACACAGACCGATCCTTGCAAGCCGCTGCCGAATGCATATCTACCATTGTCAAGGAGACGCGGGAGGTTGACGAGAACATCGATACTATACAAGTGCTCCTGCCGAGGGTCTTGTCGCTACGGCCCAAGATCCAGAAATTTGCCGAGGAAGAAGATGTTGATTCGTTCAAGGCTCTCACTCGAGTATTTTCCGAAGCGGGTCTAGCTTGGGCGGTCGCCGTCGCTCGCGAGACAACTCATTTCAGGCCGTTAGTCGAGGCAATTCTGGAATGTGCAGCGCGGGACAGGGACCGGGATGTGATCGACAATACATTTGAATTCTGGTACGAGCTTAAGCAGCTCCTGGTCCTTGATCGCTATATTCAAGCGAGAGTCGAGCTTGTAGATGTTTATTCCAAGCTGGTCGATATTCTGCTTCAACATTTACAGTTCCCAGAACCGGAATCCGGCAACGAAAAGGACATGTTTGATGGAGATCGAGAAGCGGAGGAAAAGTTCCGCGAGTTCCGACATCACATGGGCGATACCCTCAAGGACTCTTGCGAAGTCTTGGGTGTGACTGATTGTCTCACCAAAGTACTCGACGCCATCAAGATTTGGATGCAGAAATACGCCAGTATGGCCAGCGACACCAATGTGCCCCATTGGCAGAAGCTAGAGGCACCTTTGTTCGCCATGCGCGCATTAGGTCGAATGGTCGACAGGGACGAGAGCATTGTCCTACCACAACTCATGCCCCTTTTGGTCCAGATGCCAAGCCACGAGAAGTTGCGGTTCGCCACCATCATGGTCTTGGGCAGATACACGGAATGGACTGCCGAACATCCCGAGTTCTTGATGCCTCAGTTCAATTACATCGTCGCCTCGTTCGGGACGAGCTCGAAGGAGATCTTACAGGCCGCTTCTATGGCGCTCAAATACTTCTGCACCGACTGCAAGCATCTCCTGAGCGAGCAAGTCGTACAGTTACAGCAGTTCTACGAGCAGATTCTCGACAAGTTGCCACCAATCAGCCAAGAAGAGATCACCGAAGGAGCCGCCAGCGTGGTTTCTGTCCAGCCCAAAGATCAAATATACAAGCTACTTAAACTTTTCTGCGAACCGCTAGTACAGAGATTGATGGTCAAGGCCAACAACGCGACAGACCACGACGGGAAGCTGGCCGTGGCTGATCATCTCCAGTTGATCACTATATTCGCAAACGTTGTAGTCACCCTCCCGCCGGTGGAGAAAGGCGAAGAAGATCCTGCGATCAAGTATTGGCAAGAGGTTTTCCCCATCTTATCGAAGATCCTGACTAGCTTCCTCGACTTCTCCCCGATATGCGAGAGGGTCTGCCGTTGCTGGAGACTGATGGTGATAGCCCACAGAGGAGCAATGGCGCCCATCCTGCCAGCAATGGCAAACGAGCTTGCGGGCGGGTTTGCCAATTCCAGACAAGGTTGCTTCTTATGGGTCACGGGGGCAATTCTGAGAGAGTTCTCGGATGATCGGGAACATGTTGAGCCAGCCATGACGGAGAACATCTACGCATTCTTTGAAGCGCAAGCGACGAATGTACTGCGGTTCCTTAGCAACCTGACTCCGCAGGAATTGCCTGACGTCACGGAAGATTTCTTCCGCCTGGTGGTGGACGGTTTGCTCTACTATCCTCAAAAATTCATCCCGTCGCCCCTGTTCGGGCCGATCTTTGAAGCGGCCATCTCGGTCCTAGTGCTAGAACAGCGCGAACCGCTATCGGCGACGCTTCACTACATACGTGACGTCTTGGCATGGGGATCCAGTTACTCGCCGAGCTCCAACGAGCACCTATCACCGCCAGTCATAGAACAGCTGAAGGTGGTTGTGAAGGCGCTGCTGGTTTCGCAGGGCGAGATGCTGGTAAAGCGCATCCTTGCAGGCATGATGATCACGTTCCCCGGCGACTGCTTCGCGGACGCCAGTGGTGCGTTACTCACCCTGTTTGAGATATTGCCACAGCAGACAGTGGTACAGGTGGACTCGACTCTCCGGATGCTCCCAAGCGGCACGGTGGCGCCGGCCGAGGTTGACCGGCTGATCAGGAAGATCAAGGAGAGGCTGAATGCGAACGACGCTAGTGATGTTCGCCAGATCCGCTCCCTCATGCAAGATTTCACAAACACATATCGCCGAAGATATGTCGCCCCTCGTGATGGGCTGGGGCAACTGGAAGGGTCTCGTTTCCGATTCAACGGCTAGGTGATGTGCTGATTGGGGGGGCGTCATATCTAGAGACCAATGGAAACCGGAAGCAAGTCATGTTTTTGCTATCTTTGAAAGGGAGCTGTGGAGAATCGCTCTCATTTCTGGAGAGTATACAGCAAAGGGGGATACAGTCTTCGGCCGAGCAGATTTTGGGAAAGTGGGAGTCTTACTGGGTGGCGCGAGAACTATGCGATTGTCGAGTTAAATAGCTGCCTACTTTTGACGGCTGGGGTGGTCTGTGATAGTTTCAAATACGAAGAGGACGCGACAAGAATACCATGGGATGGCAAAATTAATGCTGATAAAAGGCTAGCATATATTGATCGATGATTCAGAGGAACTTGTCAAATAGTCAATTAGCCATAAGTTTAAACCTGCGAACGCATGGTCTCTAGCTGGCCTGCTATATCTACTATTACCTATTACAGGTACGGCGTAGTAAGAAATACCATGGAGCGGAATGATGTCGAATAGAGGCAGGCGTATCCAGCTTTTTCCTATAATGCACCGTGCCATCCCATCCATCCATCCTTAATTCTTGTACACTTGAACATCTGACAGTATAGGTATTGTGGCCGACTAGGTAAGTACTACCTACTAACAGATAATACGCGCAGTGATTTTGCATGCTTTATGACGATGCCCAAGAGGATGCAACTGCATATACCCTACCTTGGGGCTCGTATGATTCTGGTACAGGGTAGGTGGTGTGGTTTAGGGGCCATTAAGTAAGTAGTCGCGATGTCCTATTTTTAACACTTGCCTTGTTAGAAAGCGAGATTCAGTAGTCAGGCAAGGACATGCAGCGCTCTTGCGAAAATCTAAATATGAGTAGAGGTAAATGTGAGACGGATGCCACTGCGCCTGTGTTTATGTGAGTTACGAATGTGACATGTGCGCTTGCATACCACCTCCTTTAACAGAGGCGATAAATCTAGTGAGGCTTCCTATCTAATACATGATTACGGCTACCACTTTCCCGCCACATTGAAGATCTTTTAATATACAGGAGGAACTAGATGAAGTTCGTGACCCTTTCGGAGCCCATGACGGTCGTCAAAGGTAGTAACAGTCAATCATCAACTGACTCCTTCTCACGGTTGGATCAAAAGTCGGTTGCAACGAACAATCCATAGTCCACATACTACTACCCTCGGGGGTGAGATTAGTCAACTGGACAAGTATATATAGAGCTCCTCATTCCCCAGAAAGAAACAATCCCAATCCTCTACAACATCAAACCTCAACACCACTTCATCAGCGTCCCGACCTGCGATCATCATCATGCCATTCTATCAAAGCCTCACAACCACCCGGCCCTAGGTTGCAGCGTCCATTAGTCTCGAAGAAAGACGACACATAGACACGGTTCGAAATAGTGGACGAGAACTCGATGACATAGGAAAAGGAACTGGTCACCCCTTACTCTCCAGAGTCCAGGACTGAGAGAAATGTACCGGTAGGTGGGCCATGACTATAAATGAGCAGATAAAGATGGGTATTAACATAGCCATAGCAAAGAATACCGTAGCAAGCTAGCCTACAAAAACCACCATCGAGAGCCGACCTATCGCTCCATACGTTACCTACGCGGGATCATGTCGACTACCACTCGGCAGACATTACGCCCACGTACATAAGAGCGACAACACGCCACCTATTCCAGAATAATCACAAAGACTCCCGAATCGCTTCTACCCACCTAACCTATCAACAAGGAACCAGCCTGTCCAGACCGGCTGGCCCGGAATCCAGAGCCGCAATCCCCAAAACGTGCAGATCTCTACGGCTGGTGGTCTTGTCGGTTGGGGAATCCGGATCCGAAAAGAAAAAAAAAGAACAAAGAAGGGTGTTGTTGGCGCGGGAGACTCCGTCGCCATTGGAGGGGCAAGCACATTTTGTCTCGAGTCTCGACAACTGGTTGCTTTGCCGTTTCCCCTACACATGCGGTGGTGTTGTCAGGAGTGGTTCGTCACGAGATTGCCGAACCTATCGAAAAAGAGCGTAGTGGACACGTTGCTGCCCGCCTACCTTCCCAAGGGGAAGTCTAACTCTACAGTACCCTTCAAGCCGCTTACCCCGGACGCCATTGAGGCTTACCAGAACTTCAATGGGTTGCTGAATGAGGAAAGGTTTACCAGAAATGGCCACCAAGAACCCGGGTGTTATGTTCCACGAATTTAAGCAGAGACTCGCTAGCCCTCCAGGCGGCCATGACTCATGAGTATCATAGAGCTTGAACAGAAGCTCTTCCGGGCCATGGAGAACGTCATTCATTAGGAAGGCATTGGTCATGAAATTTAGTAATGCCCTGAGGCACTGGGAGTCTAGTCGGACCTGGAAAACGATCACGGTGTCCCTCACTCGCAATGTGTTCCAAAATAATCAACTGGCATCACTTTCGAACCTACGGAGTTCTGCCCCTGCGTACCCTACGTTTCGCACTTAGGAGGCCGAACCAGACATGTTGACACGACAACAACAGATATCTGGGCTTGATTACCTAATTTCAGAGGTGCCTTGGTCCCCTTGAATGTTGACCCCTCGGGGTTCTGTAGTAGAGGCGTTTTAACATTACGGTCCCCAACCGCCAATGTAGCCATCGACATCTTACCCTATGAGTGAAGGAACGATAAATGAAGCGGCTATCCTGCCCATTGTTGTCCCTCTATTTAAGGGAAACCACCCTCAGGCTACCCGTATGTACCGGTGGATCACACCACGTCCTCGCCGACTCCCAGGGCCCTGGCGGCGTCGTGCATACAGCGAAACTGGAAAACGATCTTCTTCTACTGGAATGGTATATTTCATCTGCGTCTCACTCTAGTCTTCGGCTTGTGACTCTGCTGGCCTACTGGGGACAAATGACGAAGACTAGTCACTTGTATATGTTTGTGGGAGGGGTTGGATAGTTGCGTAAAAGGTTGCGTAGATTACATGGGCAAGCGATGGGCGGGGTTGTTTGAGGACGAATGTTGCTTGGAAACCGCAAGGATTTTCAGAAGATGAGTAGTGGGGATATGAGACATTGTTTTTGGACAGCAGTAAAGAGCCACCACACTACTTTGCCGATCGCGAAGGCCATCGTCGTCCCGAACTGGGGGGTGGCCTTGTGTTGGGGGTGCTGTCTAGTCTTTTGCTCCGTCCTCCCTGCTGACCGCAACGCAAGGGGCAGAAGGGCCAACAAAGCTAGGTTAGATAGCAAAGATAGATATACCGGATCATGGAAGGCAAGATTCCAGTAAGCCTTACCGCCAGCTTTGCAAGTCACTTGAGCCAGAGAACCACAGCAGGCGATGGCCATGACATTGAAAGGGCGATGCATGAGAAGATGATAGAAGTCAAACTACGTAGCGGCGAGTTCCGGAACGAGAGATTAGCCTCGAGTCGACGGCTTTTTCTTTTGGCCAGGAACATCAGAGTCAGCTTTGGCCAATGACGCCAGCAGGGTGATGGAAGCTGGGTTGACAACAAATTAATAAACTTGCATACTTCTTAGGCACATTAGGTACTTATTTCTAAATTGATGTAGCTATTCGTCACCGTCCTTGATACTCGTAGTTGGTTGCAGTTATCCTAGCCGCCCATCCATCCACTTACATGTCACAATATACGAAGCCTTACTTACTCGTACTGGATTTGATATAGATAGTAGGACAATAGAGTCTGGTAGCTATATACAACTTATTCCTTTGCTATTGTCTGGTATTTATTATCCTTTTTACTATGCATGCTGTTGCCGAACTGGCCCTTAGCAGATAATATTTTAATAACCCTCTTGATATACTTTGTACAAGTAGGTTAATATGTGTAGGTGTATTGTAGCATGTACTTGTAGAGGTGATAGAGAGATACAGTGCCCTGACTATAAAAGACCCTTATTAACACCCTATTTTGTACCTTCCTCTACACTTTATAAGTAGGTACACCTTCCCTCTAATTTTATTTTCTATTTTTAGAATCCTTAGCTTTAATTAGCTAATTAACTAAAAGGACTTAATTTTTGCAAATTTTTATACTTTAATTAGCTTATGTTAGCATATAGCAAAATTTGCTAATAATAAAATTATAAACATTATAGCGCTTAGCTATTATTTTTAAGCTATAATTTACTAAGCAAACAAAGCTTGCTACTTTATTTATAGTAAACTTATAGTATAAAAAGTAAAAATTAATAGCAATTTTTTGCTTTTAAAAATAATGTTTAAAAAAAATGCTATATTTTAAAATATTGCTTTTTAAAATATAGTAATAAAATATTTTATAAAAGCTTAGCGCTTTATTAAAATATAAAAAAAAGTTTTTATAAAGCTAGTTAATATTTTAAATAAATTTATAACTTTATTTAATAAGCTTAACTAAGTAATATAAAAGTAAATAGCTTAAAACTTTATTAAAAAAGTTAGCTACTACTTAAATATAGTAATGTTTATATATATTATAAAATTAATAGTACTGCTTAAATATTTATAATTAACTTATTATAGCAAAGCTTTAATAAAAGCTTTTAAATTAACTAAATTTTATGCTATTATAGCTTGCTTTATTTTATTAGCTAGTAATATAGTACTTTAAAAAGTAGTAAAGCTTGCTAAATTTTTTATTTTTATAATGTTTTTTAAAGCTTGCTTAAAGCTATTAAATATTAAAAATTTTAAAATTTTAGTTAAAGTTACTTTTAAAAAACTAATTTACTAAAAAAAGCTTTATATAACCTATATAGCTTTTATTAAAAAACTAAAAATTTAACTTATAAAAATTATTAATTTTTAATATATTTAAACTAAATAAGTAATTAAAATAATTAGCTTTATTATTTATAATAAGCTTATAAGCAATAAGTAAAAAGCTATTATTATAAAAGCTTTAGTAGTAAAAAAAATTAAATTATTAAAAAAGTAAATTATATATATTATTAGTAATGTGCTTATATTTTTTTTTAATATTATATAGTAATAATTAGTAAATATAACTACTAAACTAGTTAAAAAAAAGTAAAAATATAAACAAAGTATAACTTAGTAAATATATACTTTTTATATAAAAATATTAATATTATTACTATTATATAAAATTAAATTATATTTTTTAAGCATTTAATAAAAAGCTTTTAGCTATTTTTAACTAGCTAGCTAGCTAAATAAATTAATAAAAAGCTTTTTATTATTAAGTATAAAAAATAAAGCTTAAGTTATTAAAAGTTTTATTTAGCTTAGCACTACTTTAAAGTATACTACTATTATAATTATAATAATAAACTAAATAAATATAAATTAAGTAAGTATAAAAAATTGCTATATTATATAAATTACTTTAGCTTTTATTAAGCTAGCTATTTAAATTGCTTTACTAAGCTAAAAAAAGTAAGCTAATAAGTAATAGTGCTATTAAAAAAATAGCTAGCTATAGTATAAAAAGCTAGCAATAAATAATATAAAAATAAAAATAAGCTGCTTATAGTAATAGTAAACTTAATAAACTTAGTATTTTTTAATTTAAATAAAAGTGCTAATATTAGCATAAAATAGCTTAAAATAGCTTAAGTAAAAAAATAAAAAAAAGTAACATTAGCTAACGCTTAAGCGCTTATAGCTACTTTTATAAGCTAGTATTAAGCTTTAAAAAAAATAATAGCTAAAATAAAATAAATATAATAATAAAAGTTTTAGCTAAAAAGCAAAATAATAATAAAATATTATAAAAAACTAGCTTAAAAAAAATAAACTTTTTAAACTTTTAAAAAAGCTAAAATAATAAAAATAGTAAAAGTAGTACTAGTACTACTATAATAGCTATAAAAATTAAAATAGTTATAAATAAAGTTACTAAGTTATATACTAACAATATTAAAGCTATATTAAATTAGTAGCTTATATAAATATATAGTATAGCGTTTTTATAACTTATGCTTATATTTAATTAGTTTAAACTAGTACTAAATGCTTAATAAAAAAAAAAAATATAAGCTAGCTAAAATATTAAAAAATTTACGCGTTAAAGTTTATAATATATAAAAGTCCTAGCTAGTATATATAGCTTTTTTTTAAAAGTGCTAAAAAAAAAAAATATTATAATAGTATAAAAGCTATAAGTTTTTATACTTACTTATATATAAATATAAATATATTTAAAGTATATTATATATGCTTTTTTAAAATACTAAAACTTAAAAAAAATTAAGCTTTAAGTTATAACTTATATAAAAAAAAAAGCAAAGCTAAAAGTAACGCTATATAAGCTTATAGCTTTTAAAAACTTGCTATAAATAAATATTAATAAGTTTGCTTTGCTTAACTACTATAAAGCGTTATAAATAAAAAAAGTGCTATAGTATTTATATTTATTAAAACTGCTATAAAATTGCTTTATAGCTAAAAATAGTAATATAAAGCATATAAATTAAAAGCTAAAGTTAGTTTTTTAAAAAAATAGTAATAAGCTAGTTTTATAGTTTATTTAGTTTAATATATTATATATTAAGCAGCTTAAAATTACTATATATAAAAATAACTATATTATTAATTTACTTTTTTTAATATATTATTTACTAATATAAACTTTAATTATAAGTATATATTAAGCTTTAATTATTACTTACTATAAGTAATACCTTTTTTTTAAAAAAAGGCCTTTATTAAAGCAGCATAAGTAAAGAATTAAAAAATTAAAGCTTAAAAAGCTATTAAACCTAATAGCAAATATAGTACTTTTTTTTTTAAACATTACTAGTACTAAAAACTTAAATAATATAAAAAGTATAGCAAAAAAGCTTATAAGTATTTTAATAAAAGCAATTTAAATAATAAGCATTAAGTATAAAGTTAAAAAAAAGTTAGTATTTTAGTAAATAAATATATATAAGCTAGCTTATAATAACTTAAAGCAAGCTAAAAAAGCTTAAATAGCTAATAAAGTAAAAAATAAAAGCATAATAGTAAAATATAAGGCTTTTTTATAATAGTTTAATAAGCTAAAAAAAAGTACTAAAGCAAGCATATTAATAAAGTAAAAATAAATAAAAACTTATATATGCTTATTAAATAGTACAAGCTTAAAACAAAGCTATAAATACTTTTTTTAAAAAATTTAAATATAAAAAAGCTAATTAAATAAAGCTTAAATAAAGCTTAGTACTTATATAAAAAAATACTTAAAAAATATAGCTTTAATAATAATTTTATAAGCAATATACTTTTAAAGCTAAAATACTTATTATAGTTTATAAAAATTACTTTAAAAAAAATAAACTATTTTATATATAAAGTTAAGTTTATTTTTTTTAAAAAAAATAGTATTATAGCTAAGGTAATAGTAGCTTACTAAGCATATATTAGTAAATATTATTAAGTTTTAAAAAAAAAAAATTTTATATAAGCTACTTTTTAAAAGCTTAAAAAGTAGTATAAGTAGTAATAATTTTTAAGCTAAGCAAAATAAATTTTATAACGTTTTAATTATTTAAGCTTATAGCATTACTTTTTTATATTAATAAAAAATATAAAAAGTTAGTAACTAAGTAAATAGTATAAGTTAGCTTATAAGCTAAGCTAATTAGCTTTTAATATATAAAAGCAATACTTATAAAATTAACTATAAATTTAGTTACTAGCTTTATATATAAAGTAAACTTTATATTAGCAAAAAAAAAAAAGGTTATATTAATTATTTTAAATATATAAAAAGCTTTTAATATATTATATAAGTAATAGCTACTATATTATATAATATTATAAAGTTAGCTACTTTAAATAATAAAGCTAGCTAAAAACTTTTTTATAAAATAGTACTTATATACTAAACTAAAAAAAATATAATAAAAATGCAAAATTAAAAGTATAAAACTTTATAAAGCTTACTTTAATTACTTATATTATATATATTTTATATAGCTAAGCTATTAAATAAAAGCTTATATTAATAAAAGTATGCTAATAATATAAGCATTTTTATTATAGCTAACACTATAAATAAAAGTATAAAAAAGGCTTAATAAAAAGTAAAACATATTTTAAATTATAAAAAAAATAATAAAATCTTTTTTACTTTAAAAAAAATAAAAATAATTTATTTTATAAAAAAATATAAAGTTATAAACTTAAGCATTAATACTTTAGCTAAAACTATATATTTAATATTATTAAAGCTTTTAAAATAAAAAAAAACTACAATATAAGCTTTATAAAAGTTAAAGCTAGCGCTATAATAGCTTAAAGTTTAGCTAAACTAAAAACTATTTTTTAAACATTATATAAAAAAAAAAGTAATTATTAGCATATATATTTTTAATTATATTAAAGTACTAATAATTATAAAAAAAAACTTTTAATAGTAGCACTATATAAAGTAATATAAACTATACTAATATTATTATTGCTTTATAGCAACAAGGTTTAATATAAAAGTAAAATAAAGCTAGCTTAATATAAAGCTAGCAAACTTATAAAAATAAGTATAAAAATTAAAAGTTATATAAACTTAATATAATAAGCTATAATTAAAGTAGCTAAAAAAGTGCTGCTAATATAAAAAACTTAATTTAACTTAACACTTTTTATAAATAATAAACTTTTTATAGCATAGTTAATATTAAATAAAATAAAGCTACACTTTGCTTACTAAATATAAATAGTTTTAAAAAATTACTTTTTAGCAATAAAAGCAAAGCTAATTAAAATTAAGTAAAAATAAAAAATAAAGTAAATTTAATTTTTTATTATAGTTATAAATAGGTTAATAGCTATATAGCCAATAGGTAGCTTATAGCTATTACCTCTTCTAAACAATTAAATACTAGGGCCTACACCTGCAAACAGCTGCAAACCTACTTTTTAGTGCATATATAGGTTTGTATACATAAAAAGAATTTAAAAGCTTTTTTTTCTTTTTCTTTTTACTTTAAGATTTTTAGCAATAAATTAAGTTATTTTTAAAAGCTTTGCTTTTTTTATAACTTAATTATAATAATTTTAAAGTTTATAAATAATATAAGCAAGAGATTATATACGTAATTTTAACTTGCAAAACTAACCTAAATATTTAATTTAACTAATAAATATTAATAAAGTTGTTAAAATACTAATACTTAATTATTTTAGCTATTAACTAAAATTATAGCTTAAAAAAACAAAAAATGTATAAAAATGTATATAGCTATAAAAAAATTAGCTTTAGCTAAAATATTATATAAAAATAGTAACTTTATAAAAACTATTTTAAAAGTAAATAAAATACTTTAAATAAAAACTTGTTATAAGTTTATTATTATTTTATATTTATTTTTTAATATAAATATAAAAATAATAAAATATAAAAGATTTAATAATAAAAATATACTTAATACGCTATTTAAGCAAGCTTATATTTTTAACTAGTAAATTGCTGCAAAGGCCTTTAAAAAATCTTGCTATATAGCAACTTAAGCAAAATACTATTAAAAAACTTATAAGCTAGTTATTACTTTTATTAAAACATTTATTAAAAAAACTAATAAACTAAGCTTTTTTTTTATAGCAATAATTAAAAATAAAAAAGCAGCAATTTTTAATTTTAATAGTACTATAAATTTTAAAGCTTTTAAAAACTTAATAAAAACTTATTTAAATATTATATTTTAAAAGTTTAAGCTATAAATGCTTATATTACTTATATGCTGCTTATAAGCAAACAAAATGTACGTAAGCTTTATTATAAGCAAAAAAACTGTAGCAAACTTAATTTGCTAAGCATACTACTTAGCTTAGCTAGGTTTTTAAAAAAATGTAGCTTTATTAAAAAAAAATATAACTTTATTAAAAAAAGTATAGCTACTTTACTAGCAAGCTTATAAATATAATAGTAATATATTAGCTTTTAATTTTATTAGCTTAAAAAAAGCTATAAAATGTATAGCTTAAAAGTTAGTTAATTTTTATATAAAAATTAAATGTTTTAAAACTTAAATTAATAATGCTAATTAATAAGTTATAAACTTTTTATTATAATATTGCTTTTTATTATATAATAGTACTTTAACATTTTTAATAGTAAGCTAAGCTTATAAGTTTACTAAAATTAAAATGTTTATATTTTATAATAATAAAAATAAAAATAAAGTTACTTTTAAAGTATAGCTATAATATATAAAAAACTAGCTTAAAGCTAATTAAAACTAGTTTATTAATAATTAAGCATAACTTATTAATATAAAAGCTTATTTAAAAAATATAGTAGCTAAAAACTTATAGCTTTACTTATAAAAAAATTACTTTAATATAATAAACACTTTATTTAAGCTTTTAAACTATTTAAAAAACAAATATAAAAACGTTAATTAAAAATAATAAGTTAAAGCAAAATATTAAAAACTAAAAATAAAAAGCTTTGCTAATTACTAAACTTTTAAAAACTACTTTATTTAACTTGCTAAAAAATAGTATATTTTTTATACTAAGTAAAAAGAAAAATTTTATAATAAGCTTATAGCTTAACTATGTTAAAAAACTACTTTTTAGTATTTAAATAAAAGCGTAAACTTTAAAGCTTTTATTTATTACTATACTTAAATTATATATACGTTTTAATAAAAAAACAAGCATAAAGTTAATTAAAAAACTATAAGCAGCTATAACTTTTATATACTTAATAATATAACTAAGCTTTTTTAAAATATTTAGCTAGCTTTTAATACTTTTAAGTTAGCTTTTATTAATAATAAAAGTACTAAGTTATGCTATAAATTAAATAACTATAATATAATAAAATAATAACTTAAACTTATAGCTAAAAAAATAAAAACTTTTATTATAAAAAAACGC